>JAQGBY010001066.1:0-33170 GCA_034698785.1 Mycogona germanica
AGCCCGCGCCGGGAATCGAACCCGGGACCGCCGAACCGCAGTCCGTCATAAACCAACTGCGCCACGACGGGTCGTGGTTTTCTAGTTGAAACCGTGAATCTTATAGTGGGCGGGGTTTTCTAAAATTATTAAGAACATGATGCTATAATAGGGTTCAGTGTCCAGTCCAAATTTTGCTGCCCTGTGTTGGCGCTAAGGAGAAGATTTGGCGTTCGTGACATTTTCTTTCGATAGTTTGACATGCCCAAGATTACTATTTTGTCCATAGATAAAAAATATTTAAAGCAAAATCGACACCACTCTGGATTTCACCGCTTCAATTGCAGATCGAATTCCAGAATGGACACCCCCACAGTTGATTGCAGCGCCGCTCAGCGTTGGTGCGAGCATCCGATGACATTGACTAGCGAACGGGGGTCATGCTGATACTTGAGGAAGCCTCGTGATGTCAATTAATGCTCACCTGCGCTAATCAAATTTGTGTACTTCGTCTTTATTACGAGGCGCAGCTCATGTGGAGAGAGCACGTTATCGATGCCCGACGGAAAATGTGCGAACAACAAAAGTTTAATTTCCGGCGTCTTCGGGACAAGGGGCTTTTGTAATAGGGGGAGAGGGGAGGAAGGGATGGGGGTTCGTTTGCTAATAAGGAGATGTTTGCGCCCATACGATTAGTGTGGGAGAAGTGGAGTAAACGTACCCTTGTTCTGTTCGGTTTTTGACGATAGGTATGGTTGGTTTAAGTGTGACTTGGAGTAAACGACATCAACGTAATGTGCGCCAATCACTTCCAAATTGTATTTTCGGTTTCTCTTCCTAATAAAATCCATCTGGATACTTATTAATTTCGTTTGGTTTTCTGCCTTTGCAGTGTGTTTTGTTTAACCAAGTCATGCCTGTCATTTGCAGATACTTCCTTAACCTCTTGAGACACTGTTCCTCATACTATTGTATGAAATGGCGACAGTTTTTTTAATACGAGTTCTTCACTGTATTCAGTATATTTTGAATTTTAACCTTTTCGCAAACACTTAGATTTTTTCTATCGTTCGCTTCTCTATACAGGAAAAGTGTGTCCTATTTTAGGAGAGGGCCACCCTCTACTCTGTACACTTCTATTTGGTGCTCTTAAGACGGCGTTTGAATCTCGATCAAGTAGAGATCAGCTTTGGTCAACAGTTCTATAAATAATCCGTAATAATTTGGTGGTTATCTCCTCCCGCCCGCAGCAGCAACATTATTGGACGACCTTTACGATATTTGTGCAATGATTCGGGTTGTTTGGTGGGAGTACTATTTGACATCGTAGGGGAAGTGGGGAGTTGCTGCGAACCGATTTCGTTCCCAAGTGTGCTTCTGACCCCCTTTCCTCCCACACCCATCTCTCCCGGGGAAGAAGTAATGGGGTTATCCGCTGGCGCATTTCTTTGGCCCGTCTTACTCGTTCGTATAAGGGGATAGAAACGAGGGTGATGCCGACCGTCGAGCTTAGATTGTCGTTTCGTTGAATCTCATAATATTTCCGGCCGCCTATGGCAAGCCGCACTATAAAACCTACGGAAGATATGAGAAATGGAACGGATGATGAACCAATCACGTGGATACATGATTGGCTCGCTGCTCGAATTCAATCAGGGATTCCCGATAATATTAACGACAACCTCTTTTAAAAGACATTTTCAATCTGTTCTCGATTAGACATGTGGACC
Organism: Mycogona germanica; assembly: GCA_034698785.1. Taxonomy (NCBI): domain Eukaryota; kingdom Metazoa; phylum Arthropoda; class Diplopoda; order Chordeumatida; family Chordeumatidae; genus Mycogona; species Mycogona germanica. Next base: position 1,710 of record JAQGBY010001066.1, read on the forward strand.
AAACCAACTCTGCCACGGTTAAGAACCTGCTTTATCCACACCGTACGAACTCTTAATTAATTTAAATCCCACCCAGGTGTCAAAACCACGTTAAACGATGAAGGAACATGAATTACTGAGATTGCAGTTTATCTTTTAAACAACTTCCATTCAGAGGGGAATTCAACCACGTATTTTTAGTTTTGTTTGATCAACTCAACTCGCCGACACGCACTGCAAAATGTAATTTCTTAATTTTAAGAATTGATTATGTAACAGTATCCCAAGAATGTTTCATTGGTTCATCTTAATTATTTGATATTACAATTTTACAAGGTGATCCAGAAATCGTGAAAAATATTGTTCGATTCAAGATCTAAAAATGAAGAAGTCACATTTTTCAGGGCATCGTCAACAATCACAGATTACCTTCCACAGATGATGAACCGATAAACATGGTCCTGTATCACTCCTTCTACAAAATCAAATGTTTAAATCGATTACATCATGAAACTTTAAAGTATCAATAACTCTATCCTTCTAATTTAAAAAAGGAATCGCGCGTTACCTTTACTTTAACCGTTACTTTAATCCACATGTGTCTTTGTAACTGGGCCAGCCATCTCCTGCGTTATGTTGAAGATTCAGTATACTCGTATGAAGAGACGTTTGGATCTTGTTGTGGGAAGAGAGAAAGAGATAGAGGGAAGAAGGCGAGAGAGAATGGAAGTGAGACAGATAGAATGATTTCGGTTATTATAGAACGATATACAGTATATAGGGCAGCGCGGTCTTTGGATGACCAAGTGGTTTGCTGGCATCCGTCCAGTCAAGTCACTCTGTCTGTGATCTACGGTGTCAGGGGTTATTTCGCGAATCGTGACACCCTCGTTTTCAAAAGCTCGTCAAAACCAAATCTACTAACTTTTTAAATGCGTTTCCTTGCGTCGATCGCGCGTATTGGTCTGTCTTTGTAAGTCGCTCAAACAGTGTTGCCAGAGGATACTGTCGAAGAGAATTGGAATTTCAAATTGACCAGAGATTCGGTGTACGAGGATTGCGCTGCGTCAAAGGTGCGCGCACACCGAGCTCGCTAAAATGAAAAATTCATTTCAACAACTGCATATTTACGTTACTCGGTACATTTAGAGGTCGAGTAATTTGCCCTTCAACATCAATGTATTCGTACCGGGGGGGGGGTGTGTGCGGGCTTTTCAAACTTCATGATACATCCAATAATTTGAATGAACGTTTTTCCAGTAGATGGAGTCGAGTAACTTAAAACGACGCGTGCGTCAGAAACCCGAGTTTCAGAATCGACTACGCTTTCATGGGCAACTGTGAAATTGGTTGCGACAACCCATAAGTGTGGTTCATGTTTCGAGGTGGGAAGGAACACTAGCTGGTTAGCTCCAATTGATGGTCTTATACGTCAATAGTAGCGCCTGAAGCACAGTCTTTGGTCTCCTGCCGTTGCTAGGTTTTCTGGTGTTCTTTAAAACTTTATTTATTCTGAAGCCCTAAGTCGCACTCACGAACATGGTTTTCCTAAAATAGTTTATCCCAGTTCACGTCAGACCACATCCAGTTTTATACTTATTTGTGATGCCGAGGTCTCGTTTGATTCCCGACACTGAAATTTATTTCTGGTTGAACTGGTGGTGATGGCGCTACATTCACATGTGTTCATTGGTTTAATGGCGTTTCCTTCCGTTCTTACGAAATAGTTAATGACATTGATAATTACTTCACTGTAATTGATGGCGCTGCTTACCCTGTTTTAATTTAGTTTTTTGTTCAGCTTGTGCTTAATGCAATGAGGTTCACTGGAGCAGCCAATTGAGTTCTGGAGACAATCTTTGTCAGTAAAATAAAAATATTTTTGTTTTAAAGATTTATTTTATTCGGTGAACTCGGTGTCTGTACTAGGTGCGCCGATTAAAGGAAACCTTAATCTGAATATCTGATTTCTGAACCGGAGAAGACTCGTTTTATTTTTTTGTACCGGTACTGATCTACAGCTTGACAGATGATCTCGTTACAAATTTGCTCAAATGGCAATTTTTTATCGCAACCACACATCGCATTTTGTCTTACGGCGGAAAAGACCTCCCAGAGAGCGCCGTGCATTTTACTCTTCAGAATAATGCGAAACAATAGCACAACAAAAAAATGTGCTCCGACGCATCCTACAATTTTCTTAGTCGACAAGAATTGTGAAGCAACACATATTTCATCACTACGGCCACATTTCTGAATTGTAACGACTCTTCCCCGGCCCAAGAGGAACTATAGCGATCAGTGGTTTTAATAGCTGGATTACCAGTATCAGTATTCGGTGGTGTGTGTATGTGCCTGCATTGTTTGCGAATGTTTTCGCACCGACGGTCCAACATGTATGCAGTATGGATCGTAGCTATCACGTAACTGATATTATTCATGAGGATGAACGGGTGTGTATGTGTGTGTGTGTGTGTGTGTGTGTGTGTGTGTGTGAAGGCTTTACGAGTACAAAGCCGACTTATAAATATTTTCTTTATGCCAACCGTAAAAATGGGTTGTTCGAGAACGATGGCGAGTGAGTGCGAACGTTGCGAGGAAAACCCTACTAATGCGCCATAGAGACACAGCCTTTTTCATTACATGGCACAGGCGCTTTTGTTCTACTGAAAATATCATGTGTCGATCAACCCTGTCGTCAGAATTGACGATTGTGTTTCATCGCAATGGGTCGTCGAATGAAGCACTGTCTACAAAAGGCACATGATTCCAGGTAATTGCCCAGTTTCGATAGTGGCAAATAATTGGTAAATACTGTAAAAAAAAATTTGTTTGTTAAAAATGTCCATTGGAAGTTTTAATACGACTCCGAACGCTATTTTAAAATACAACAAAACAGCATGAGGAATGTATTTAGCTAGCAATTTTGGAATTTCGTATGATCTAGTTAATTTTATTACTGTATGAATATTACTGCTATTGTGTTATTGAGGTGAATCAGCGTTTCCGGCCTCTCCCAAGAGGTGACATGGTAATTTTGCCCAGTTTAAACCTAAACCTAGTTATGGATCTTTAACGTGTACCGGAAATCGTACAGGCATATGGGCTCTACGGTGCTACTTCCATTCCAAAGGAAGTCGTGTGCAGGGATTTCTCTCGTCCGAAAAATTTCCTAGATCTCTGTCGGGAGTCGAACAAGAGACCATAGGAACAGCAGTTCGATACGCTAACCGCCATGCCACACGAAACCACACGTATGGAAACCAATTTAATCTCTCTTCGTCCGAATAACGTTTTTCAATATTTGTTAAACAAAAGTGTTTGACCTATTCATGTACATTGGATGACGCTTGTTTGTTTTGGCCAGGTTTTTGATCCACTACGTTACAGTTTTGCCTGATAGAGTCGTTGCACCCTTTCTCCATCTTGTTTAATTTAAAATCCCTGGAATGTCCCACCGGTTATGGTGCCAATCTTGTTAGAAATGCAGTTCCTATTCCAATTAACATTTGAGTGGTTGAGAAACAACATCCGTATTGTGCTGAATACTTATTTCTGCAGTTGTGCTGAATGCGCAACTGTACATTATATCCTTAGACGCAATATTATGCATTCTGTACCGATTTAAACATCTTGGGCGCCTTATCTTTGCCACTAAACCCAAACCCTTCTTAGTTTTTCTAAACACATCATGCGAAAAACGTGCTACGGAATAAAAATATGCGAATTTTGTGATTTAGGCTGCGATTCGGTTCGTATCTTTTAAGATTATGAGGATTCTTTAAACCTTCAAACTATACTTGAATTCTTCAAACTATACTTGTTTGTGCGATACGCGATAAGAATTACTTCGGGATGAACGGGGGTGTCTATTCTCGATTTCATTATCGGAGCGATACCTCTGGATCAGTGGACAATATTGTAAGACGTACGGAGCATTTGGCACTGTAAAAAAAGCGTTTCTTGCTTGTTTGAAATCTGTAAACATGTATTTGGTTTCTTTTCTACTATCCTCTAACGATTCCCATCCCAATATTGACACCATGCCCGTCAACCCACTCGACCAAATCTACCGCTAACAAATCTAGCAGCCCTTCTTAGGACTATCTCAATTTCACCTATGAGCCCCACCTGGTGAGGATCCCAAACGGAGCTACAGTATTCAAGCGAAGGTCTTACCAAAGAAAAATAGGTCACTTATCGTTACTTGGACACCCCCTTCAAAAATTCGCTATACCAGTCATGAGTCCCCAGTCATGTTTATTTTTCTAAACTGATTCTGTTATGATCTAATAGATTTTTTTGTGTCATCCTGCATTGCAATTTGTCTTGGATAGTGCAGAAAAAGTATCAATTGTTAGTTTCTCGGATTATCGCCCACTAGGGGGACATTTGGATATTGTCTGAATAAGTGTCCTGAGCTGTTGCGAGCTGCAAAGTTGCAGCCTGCCTTCTGCCAAATGGCGAAATAATCTAGTGATAAAGTGCAGAGCCCATACAGAGTGAAAGGGATTTTTAAAAATGCGGACTTGTTATCTCGTTCTTTATGGCGTTAGCGTAAGAGTATGTGAATCGAAGTGGAAAATTTACCGCCAACATCGTTTGTTAAAGAAACGTTTGACAATTCCCATCAGGGTTTGCCCGCGTTTCGTAGAAAATCGTTTTACTCGAACAGTTTCACCTAATGCCGTTTCTTTTCTTCGCAAGTACACTCACCCGTATGCATAATGTACGAGTTTAGTTGGGTCGGAGTGACGTCGGCAGAAATATCGGTCTCGCGTCGCGAACCTGAAAGTGTCAATTTTTGCTTCGTACTCTGATCCGGTAATCACCAATTCGTTTGTATATATGAGCACCACAGACGAACTGTTTGTGGTTGGCTGATAGGCGCTGGGAGACTATGTTTTTAACATCGCTTATCGCAAACGTTCTACTTTTTCTTCGATGAAGTTGAATGTCTTACGCGCTTGTTTCCGACACAGATACCGCCAGGAAATGACTATCTAACCCTTGAGGCATAAATGTTGCTATTTCCTGGCGCGTTCACATTTATTTTCTTGAAAAAATAGCAGTTTTTTATTTTTGTAAAAAATATAAGGAATTAATTACTAGATATTAAAAAACAAAGTGGAATAATCTAAAAATAAGATGAATAATGAGTTATAAAAAGAATCCCAGATTTATGACTAAGCCACTCTTAATGTGAATTCCATTTTACTTCGTTTAGTTTTAATATTTGGGAAAGTGCGACTCTATTTTATTGAAAAATATATAAAAAGATTAACAAATATTTTTTTATATTTTTATAATTCCGATGAACTTTACAACATCACTCGCTATTCTTAGCGATCAACATTTCTATTACTATTTTCTATTTTTATACTACTGATTTAGCTGCAAACAGCTGCCCCGTGTAGGTTAGCTGAATTCGCCCGTAGCGCACCAAAACCATACAAGCATCGAAGCAATGTGGTGATGCGCGTGATCGGGGTGGCGAAATGCGAGTACACAGCGGAATTCGATGTTTAATTTCTCGGAGATATTTGTTAAGGAGGTCCACCAGCGTGTTCGCCCTAAAAGAAACTCCAGGAGGCGACCTGGTAATTTTGCCTAGCCCAGGTTTAATTTTAAGTTACCTAGATAGGGATCTTTAACGTGTACCTGAAATCGTACAGGCACGGGTTCCACGGCTTTACTTCCATTCCGAAGGAAGGCGTGCGTAGAAATTTCTCTCGCCCGAAAAATTCCGATGCAAACGGTCGGGAATCGAACCCGCCGATGTTCAATTTCCTTTCGCTGCTCGTGATCGAGGAAAGCGAAAAAATTGTAATTCTTTGAATAGCCGTCATAATCAAATAAACTTCCGTTTCGTTTCGGTCGATCGGTTCGTTAGCTAACAAACGCTTTTGATTAGATTTCACGCAACGCATTTCTCTCCATTTTATTGGAAAAACCAAACCGGTGGGACGGCCTCTTTTGGCGTTTTTTTTAAATATTCTGTATCGATTGTGCTAATGCTACTTTCTCCCCCTTATACAGGTATTCTCTTTAAGCTTGAGTGAAACCAGTTTACACAATCGATCAGTTGATTTTTGGCTCCATTGAATTGTTATTTTGTTCCTTGCAAACACATTTGATGTTTAATATCTCCATCGTATTGAGTTGTGATAAACATTTATTATTGTAAATGCTGATTAAAATAAAAAAATTAAAATTAAAATCGTTTAATGGCGAGTGCGTGTCAGTCCCAAACAAAGTGATAGTTCCATGGAGTCGAGCGTGAATGTTCTATCTTTTAAGCATTTAAAAATTAAAAAAATATTTGATAGTGCCTTGTATTTGGTAATGCCAATTTAAAATGTCACTTTCCTTATACGAACCAATGCGATCCAAACCATGTCAAATTAACAAAGCAGGCACAGCGAAGCATAGCTAAAGCAGGCACATGATAATAATTATCAAAAATGGTTGGTCTAACGTTTATCGATTACATTTCTCCTGTGAATACAGAGTATATTAATTTTCATTCATGACTGGGAGTTGAGTAGGTTAATTAGATACATATAGCTAATCAACCTATTAAACCTATTAAACAAACATCAACTAGAAAACATGTTGCCAAATATTCTGTTGACATCTGCAATTAATCTCGTATATAGTTTTAGTATTTTTTTTCTGTGCCTTACTTTTATTCTGTAACATGTCTGCAGATCTATTGTTACCATTTCTATGATCATAAGCTCATGGCTAAATGTGTGCACATTCATGTTGCCAAGGACGGAGGACTGTGATTGGTTAATTATAAATATAGAAGCGATCAGATGAATGAGTGGAACTAGGCAAACAATTGTGAAAGCGTTTAGAAAGCGAATAGTTTTACAATGTATTGAAAATGGTAATTGACCCGAGTAAGTAGGTCATTATTTGTGAATTTAATAGTGAATGTTAACTGTCCCCTCGTGTTTCGCCCGGCCGCACATCCAAATAGCTCACATTTCACATGTGACAAATCGAACCAGACTGCATCCCAACGCACCTCATTCAATCCGGATCACATGTGAACTCTGAACCGGGAGGGCCACCGTCAGACCGAAGAAAAACGATCTAAATGATGAATTAACGCATTCGCACTCATGTAGTTTAATCATGTAGTTTCACATCACCCTTTCTTTGATTTCCCGGCATCCAATTGTATAGTGCCCGATTCACCTTACCAGAATGACCGATGGCTCAGGTTCAACAATCGAGCGTCGCTTCAACGCGGCCTTCATGTTTTATTATTTGATTTGGTACCAACTACCATTTACACCTTCTTGCGAGGTGGTGAATTGGATTCTTGAAGGAAATAAAAGAGTCACTTAGTCTTTGAATTGGCATCACAGCGCTACTGGCCCCTTGAGGATTAAGTGAACTACATTTGCTTCCAGAATGATAGATAAAATCCTCTCTGAATACAGGCCCTGCAGTTTGAACGGCGTTGTTTTCAAATCCCAAATTTTAACCAATTTAATTACAAAATACAAAATCTGGAAATGTAGGGTAGACAAAACTGAGTAAGGATAATTCTCTTTAATATCATTCATTCAAAATCGACATATTTCATTGTTCATTTTCTTAATGAGCCCATTAAATGGCCTATGTGCTCTTACGATACATGTAAAGAATTTTGATGCAATATTTCCGGAATATAAAGTTTTATTTTCGAAATATTTTACTTTTTTTTTTAGCTCGGGTCTGAGGCGGTTACAATGAGTTATGTTCGACAAAACTTTGATGGGTTTCACGAGTATTGATCTGCAATGTTGTCGACCGCAGCATCGTTTTCCAGGAATGTATCAGCGGGGGATGTCGCTGCGTGAATCTGCTTCAGTTGAAGTATTGTGGGTTCTCCCCTCCCCATCCATAGGATTTGGTAGTTGGTGGCATAGGCATGTTTCGAATTGCCCGCTGCGGGTGGTTGCGACTCTTCCTATATCTGATGCCGGTACAGTGATTAATTTTCACATACATGTACTCACTCGTACACACCAGAAACACTTGTCGCGTTCTATATACAGGTAAAGGCAACAATTTTCTAAAGTAATGTGAATGAGGAAAATCCTTTCAATTTTCGTTTCAAGACTTACTCCACTCCAAACTCAACTGCATTGGTATGTCACGTATACTCTGTATTCAACGAACAGGCAAGAGATGTTGCCGAGAACCTTTACGTGGAACATTGGCTGCAAGTAGTGTAACCAGCTATAGGAACATCAGCATTTAAATTGAAAATGCTAAGAAGAAAGCACGAACAACAGACCTTTGTGGACAAAAATAAATTTCAATGTATCTATATTTCTGATTATCCCCGAAAAAATTCAGAACGGATTCTCCTCCGCTGTGGCGTGCTGCTTGCTGCAAACGTATTTATATGAAATGAAATACGGATTGTATGTGCTTTCTGGAAGTTGTTTGTTGTTTCCAAATAAAACCTCTTCCTATATTTGGGTTAATATATACACTGTACTCGCATATTCAGTTAGCGGTATAATTAAATGCGCAATGCTTTGAAATGGTCTCCGTTAAAAACATTAATGTATTGTGTGTGGTTGTGTTATATAATAGATAAGAATGATTGGATGGGGAGGGGTGACGACATGAACAATACATGTAATGATATATTGAAATTGCATCCTACTATTCTGTGCTGGCATGTTTGCCACTTCAAATTTTAAATCGCTATGTACGATTAAAAAGTGAAATTATTGATTTTGCATCATACAATCATCTTACTGTATGATAGTGCATTGCTGAATTGTTACGAATGTTATTGAGCCATCATTATCAACTAAAATATTTTTGTCTTGATTTTGTTTTCTGAAAAAAATTATTTCACTTTTTCTATTGAATGAACCTCTTGGTGCGATTTACTAAAACTATTTCTATTAGAGCTAATACCTTAGGAATCCCTCTCCAAATAAACATGGACGCATCCGTGTTAGAGGATTAAACTTGGTGATGACCGCATTTGGCGCTGCGATTAATGTCGGGAACGGGATCGTAAAAACAGCCAAGTTTCGTCATCTCCATGAGATGACTAATACGGCGATTACAGTGGGCTTCTTGAACCTCGCCAGCGTGTTCCACAAGTCCATGAAAAATTCTCGGCGCATATCGAGTATTTTGCGCATCAGGCAGGGTATTATATATATATAGATATAATTTATTTTAACAATCAACTGTAGTCAACCGCACTACAGGCGTTTTGAGTACCCCTAATGGTGCTTAGGCATTATGCGCGGGGCACGTCCAGTACCCCGGGATCGAAATTTTCGAGATGTTAAAAAATATTTTCGATTGTGGCTGTTATAAAGGCTACTCCATGCAATGCAGTACATGCAGTATCCCTAAAAATGTGAATTCTTTATGGGCTCGAACTAACTCTGGTCAGTAAACAGACGATTCGTCTATAAAAATCAACAGAGAAGGATAGTTTCATCTCGATCCAAACTGCCTAATCTAAAAACGAAACAGTGTTTTGCCACTTTTAAGGATCTTAGATCCGGGTTCGCAGCTCGCCATCCCCTCGTGATGCAAGTCTTGCCTATTTATGTCGGTTTTCTTTTCCGTCACTGGGCAGAGAGATGCTTGGTAAGCATGATATATTGCCGTGATGAGCAAATGGAGCTGCTGATGTCCAGCCCACACTCCTGAGCATTTTTGTCGTTCAAGTCATCCAAAAGTTGTTATACTTGAAACTGATTAAATAAAACAAGGTAGACTCCAGTTAATATTATTTATGTGATGACCTTATCAAACGAAAACAATTTAACCGTTAAAATAATATTGCATGTTGTTGCAAAGATTGAAGTTTGAAAGAAATTACTAAATTTTTAAATTATGTTTCTAGACATCGCTTTCACTGTTAATTCCGGTTTCTCACCGTTTGGGATTTATGATAGTAGATCGCATTCACAGGAATGTCAAGCCTGTCGAACGAACCGCGATCGAATACGATTCTGTGTCGCTCCGTCAACGGAACCATCTCTCATCTTGCACCAGTGACCTGGATTAGCAAGCAAAAATTCAACTGGCGTTTCTCGTTCTGTGTTCCGCCAGTCTCTCAATCACCAATTCAGACCGAAGTGGGGGCAACTAAAAAAAACCTATTACATTCTATGTGTTTCTGTATTGACATTACACACTCGGATCACCTGGCTCCATTGCCAACACACACTAAATTAGGCAACAAAAAAAAGATTTCGTGTGCCCCTTTACTCGAGTTAATGAATGGTTATTTATGCGCTGCAATTTATTTTCTCACGTGTGTCTTAGTATCGCTGAACATTATTAGCAAGATGTCTTATTAATTTTTTTTGGATTTCTTAACTGATTTGTGGGTGGTTTGACACCTTAATGTATATAATGATGCTCTAATTTATATGTAAGCGCACCGATGCGTCGTTGGATTGTTCTCTTTCTCTGTATTGAATTATTGAGATCTTTATTTATTTAAAGCCGCTTTATGGTGTCTTAGAATATACTCATTTTCCGAAGTCTACAGGTGCCTTTTGTTTTTTTGCGGCATTTCGAGAAATACATGGTGCCGCGAGGATAAAGTGGGATGAAGACCTAAAGTAAGTCCCAACGTTTGTCGCTGGAACTCAGACATTTCTTGGAATGTTTGCTCAACGGATTTCGAAGAAGGCGCCTATATTTAATTAGCGCTTAGTACAGTCAGCTAGCCATTTTGAGGTCTCATTTTCAATCGGAATTAGTTATTAACGCACCCTATCTGGAAGCCCAACTCGGATCGCTGAATGACGTTTGTTGAATACTCTTGATAAATTTTGCGATTAAGCAAACGGATCACCCAAGACACACACAAAAGAACATCGTACGTAAAATTTAATAAATTTAACGAACCAAGATTACAAATTGACTTCGATAGCGAAATAGTTTTTCATTTGGTTAGACGTTACATTTTGCGCTATTAAATCAGGGTAGCTCTTTTTGAGTTGGCAGATGTCGTACTAAAACAGAAAAAGCCATGATTAGTTTTTTCTCCTTTGATCATATGTACTATGGTTGCAGGCATTAGGTTTTTTAAACGCGAACGTCTTTATAATGATGCGGCCAATTTTTTTGTCGCTCATTCCGTTTTTTGTACCCCCCATGTAATGTAAGTGTAGCATAGTTGCGCATCGTTCTCTGTCCGCATTCTCGTCGTTTTAATGAATCACCGAAAACCAGCAATCAATTTAATCACGAGCATTATCTCGGAGCTGATGAACTTCAAGCGGCCACCATTTTTTGGCTGCTAATTCCGGATGATTCTTTTCACGGAGCACAAAAAAATGTGTTCTCCCCGCGTTCCCTTATTAGCTATCCTTCACTGGAAATGCAATTACGTGACGACTGTTTTGTGTTCGCAACCGAGATGCTGTTTGCTCCACCAGAGCCTTCAGAAAATGTTGGTCACCTTTGAAACATGCTGCAGGCCCCAACGGTAAGCCGTATTACAATTAAAGGAGTGACGGATCTTTTAATTTTATTAGTACTTAGCTAACCAGGGCAGACAGTAGTCAAATGCCGTAATCATGGAATTTAAATTCCGGCTGGAATTTTCAATCGTGAGAAATTTCTATTGTCGCTTTAATTAGGAATGGAATCATAGGAATTATGATGACGTCACTGTCGAGGGTGAGAGTCGCTAATGTCACCCATATGACTTGAAAAAGACGTCTCGAACTGATGTAGCAGAGACAAGGAATCGACGTGTGTTGACCCATGGTGGCGGGAGAGCATGTCGCTGCCCCTTATGAAAGGCAATCACACAACACACCGGTAAGGTTCTTGATATTTTATATATAATTTTTTTAATTCACTGAAGTGACGGGAGTCACAACAGGAAGATTCTGTACCCCTCCCCTCTCAGTGCTTAAGCACTATTTGAGAGGCACATTTTCACCAGTACCCCGAGCCAAAGCCCGCGCCAGGAATCGAACCCGGGACCGCCGAACCACAGTCCGTCGCTTAATCAACTGCGCTACGACGGGTTGTACTTATATGATTAATAAAGAAATGAAGTTTGCCCATTGATTGCTCGCAAGTATTATGTTAACCGACCGTTATGCGTGTTATGTATTTCGCAATTGGAAAAACGTTATGAGGAAAAATGTCACCAGGGATCACGTTCTCCACTATCTTACCTGTTCTGTAACGGTTTTGTCCCGGCTCTTTGGGGCAATAAATAGTATCTGGTAACATTGGATGCGTCATATGTCGACGTGTTGACTAAGTTTGTTCTTGGGAACTGCCTTTGAAGGCAACGTCAACGCCTTCACAAAAATACGTCATAGAAAAGAAGGCGCCCTGAAACTAACTGCCAACAGACAACCTGACCGTTTCTCATTACACGGAATCTTGGAGCAGGCCATTAATCATCTCTAGTTGAAATCTCGCCAGGGAACTTGAATCAGCGATGAATGCGGACCAACTTTTGCCGAGGTTTCCTGTGGCTGCGCGCTACCCGCTTATGCAATCTGTAGATTGAAGATGTTGTGGCTATACAAAAAGAGTTGCATCGATGGTTCTCCCTTTTCCAGACACCGGAACGACTTCCGCACTAACAAGCAATTAATTCTGATTTACACCGTAGCAGCTGCAAGAACTCCTTTTCATTTTACATGTTAATGACACCAGTGAGTGCAACATATTCTCTGACAATGTCATTACAAGGACTGCCCAAAAATATGTAATTAAAAATCCCTCGTAAAATCATTGAAATTACAAGTCGTGTTCCTTAAGATTAGAAAATTTCTGCCCAAAGATGACGTTGATAAAATTACATGTCATATTGCTGCTATTGACATTTTAATAGGAATTTCTTTTAAAAAAATACACATTTGATTGATTCGGTATTTAAAAATTAATCCTGCCAAATTTGTAACTGATATAATTTGTAGTAAAATTTGAAACAATATTTATTTCGGTTGTTTTCACTATTGAGCTGTCAGGACTGAACTATGACATCTAAAATTGTTCGGTAATCAAATTCCTAAAAATATTACTTTAAACGTTTAACAAGAACTTTAAGGTGCGCGGAAAAATAATTCATATTTTGTAATTTGGTATCCTTTTATCCGAGCGTAACTCACGATATGGCTACTATTTTCTGAACGGACCACGCGAGAATATCATCGTTGCTTCCAAGAGGAGAGTTGTAATAACTCAGTGGATAACACCCGCACCTATTGACGTTAAAAAACAGAAAAAAATATGCTTGCAAAAATAAAAAAGAAGAGGACGCGTCGGGACTACGGGGTGCTCATTGGTCTACATGTTTGCCGCCCCCAAAAAATCGCATTAAAGCCGATAATGCCGATGGAGTTGAATAACTTGAGCGATGTCGTTGCCATCCAGTACGGCAAGGCCGCGATTCTGATTTGCTGACATCACAAGGTTCGATTATGTTGCAACATGATTGTACCAGCGTACATGATCCTGGCTTACTGAAGAAATAAAATAATTTGAAATGTGCGAATATGTGTTAAAATTTCTTGTATAATAATAGAATAAAACTTTACGGATCACGCGAACTGTGTGTGCAGCGGAAGTGACACTGGGGGCACCCGGCGACACCATCCAGTGGACTACAACATTTGGGAAGTTCTCCAAGAAATGGTTTACAAATTGAAGATTAAAAATATTGATGACTTGAAACTACGAATTAATTGAACTTTGATTCAACTCGACCAGCGCATAATCCATAATCGATTCGTCAATCAATGAATGACGCGTTAGATTTCGGGCTTGTGTCAAGGCCACTGGAGAACATTTTGAATACATTTTATAATTCATTTTTGTTCCTACATAATTGTTCTATGTAAGTGTCAAATTTCATTTAAATCTACGCATTTTCCACGAAGTTGTGATTTTTATTGGGGTTTCGGGTTTATTTTGTGATTTTATTTGGGATCTGTTTTATGACTCACAGTGTAGAGAAGTATTGTTTTTAAGGTATTGTTTCCGCTACTGCTACTACTAGATATGACGTCAATGTGTTAGTCAATTTGGCCATTCTGTATCGAGGGCATCGGTTCTGTATGCGGCTGGCTCAGGAGCCAAAATGTTAAGATTGGGTGTCGGATAGAGAGAGAGAGAGAGAGAGAGAGAGAGAGAGAGAGAGAGAGAGAGACTCAGCTTAGGGATATTCTGACGGCAATTTCCTGTTTGGCATCTTCACAGCCATCGCCAGCTCACTATTCGTTGGCAATGCCACATCCTTTTCAGTATAGGGTTAGTAAAGGGGGGAGGGGAAGATGGAGGAGGCGTTTGGGCTGTGTCTTCCGAGTTGCCGTTATACGGTCGACTTGGCGGTGCTGATAAACTCATTTCCAGCCGTATTCGTATAATTTTCAACTCTCGCCATCTCTCTACTCCATCCACAGAGTGTATTCCGTCCTACTCCTTCAGCATGACATCGGTCGAAGCTCTCTCTCGTCTCCTCCTTTTGGCAACGGATCAAATTATAGACCGAAAATAATGCGTCTAGCCCGCTGATGTTTGTTGGCAAGGTATATACACAGAGGATGGTAATGCTAGGTGAAAAAAATAGTAACTATCCGTTGTATCCTTTGATTGTACGAGGCGTTTCCAATAGGCGAATCCATAGAACTCGTTGGACAAGATAACTGCTTGGGCGGCGCCTCAAACTCTCAGGTTGGATAACAGGGTCGCCAACATGCTTGAGCTTAGGTTAAAGTAGACAGGTCTTTTGTCATGTCGTTAGTCGAGAACTTTAACTTGAGGTAACAAGTCACAAAATGACTTGATTAATAATTACGAAATAAAATGCTCAGAGATATGATCAGAAAACTCATACATATGATAAAATGCATAACTATAAATTTTATTCTAGATTCTGGAGAGAATGTAGGAGAATCTAAATTTCTGCAGTAGGTAAATCAAATACAAATGTTATATTTTCCTTTACGTACAACTGTTTTAGCATCTTATGTCGTTAGCATCTTATATACTCTGTACTTGTCATTTGCTCAAAGGCAAACTTTTTTTTGCCCTTGTTTCATATAAACAACCTCCACCTTGAATGAATAAACAATGCCCTCTCAATCGACACTATCATGTGTTTATTTAAACGAGTACGTCACACATCTCTTTATTGATTTAAATTTACTTTCAGTAGCCTCCAGAAACCTGAGATCACGCTCGCACACATATGGAAAAAAGATAGTTAATCCTCCATGAAGGGAAAAACCAACAGATACCTACTTTATTTTTTTTTCGCAAAAAGTCTGACTTTTAAGAATCACCAACTTAAAGGTGAAATTGAGAGCAATCTGTTGGTGGTGGATTTTTTTTATTCTACCACATTAGGGTAATTCATATTCCTGAAGTTTTTTTTTAGTAAGAATTCAGGCAAAGACATTCTCTTAGGTGTGGGTCTCGGAGGATGTGGTAGTTGTTTTCGATTGGTTCGAGGCCAACTGCGTTTGGAGGATGTGTTGATTAGATGGCGGTACATCTCGAGTGTATTCCATTGTTTGCTATCTCCGGTAAACACCACTCCTCTTACTCTGTATCTTACTGTCCGCAAGATGGCGACGTAAGGACTGAACTTGCCTACACTTAGTCTATTTGCTTTGAGTTATTTAACGAGTTTACTGTAAATGGTGGCGTCTGAAATAACGAACCACTTACAACCTGTATTGAGTGGCGTTGGATGTCTTACAGTAAATTTTAGTTTGAAATGAATTGAGTTTTCAACTATTGCTTTATTTTGGGACTATAATAGCTCATTAATTTTTAATTATTCACAGGAAATAATTGAATGATGTTCTAATGCATTTAATTGGAACAACTTGATGTTAGGTAAAAATATACATCTACATTCTAAAATGAAATAGTGTTATAGAATATGATTAAAAAACAGAGCCATATTTTATTTAAAAATATAAAATTCTTAGCGTGGCAAGAAACTAATGGCGAAATGTGAATTTATGGTTAGATCTTATTTTCGTTCGGTTAACAAAAGAACTAGAAAATTAAAAACTAAAAATGAGAAAGCGAAATCTGTGTGACTTGTTTCGTTCTTGGGGGGGGGTTTGTTAAGGCAACCAATATCAATACATTTATGTAAGCAGTGTATCTGTACGAATGCAGAGTAGAAGACATTTGTGGTATCAGTAGACCAGAAGCGCACATCAACAGTCCAAAGGCGGCGCCAGGCGCTCAATAACGTCACAAACCGGATGACCGTAACCGCCGTAACGCTTGATTTCCGGAATGGTAGTACCCACAAATGCAATGTCCGCGTCTACGGTGCATGAACACCGGAAACCAACTACATGCACCATAAACCGCAATTTCAAATTGACAATGAGCGATTACCCAAAAATACAAATTATCGATAGAGCTCTGTAGACTTATTGAATTATTATTTTTTGTTTTAATTCACTGAAGTGTTCCACAACAGGAGTTTCTGTACCCCTCTCGGTGCTTAGGCACTATGTGAGGGGCACATTTTCACCAGTACCCCTGGATCGAATAATCGAGAGCTCGCGCCGGGAATCGAACCCGGGACCGCCGAACCACAGCCAATCGCTAAACAAACTGCGCGACAGTCTTAAAATAAAAAATAATACAACTCGTAATTTTCTGACCTAAATTAGTTAAATAGAAAGTGCAGTAGCACAAACAGATTAGGATTACTTATATCTCTATCTAAAGTCTATCTAAATTAGTTAACAGAGAGAAGTGCAAGTTGAAATCATTTGACAAGAAACCGCGCATCTTAAAAAAAAATATACAAAATGTGTCAATAACTTTGGAGACTATTTCGACAGGTTCGCATGGATTTGTTCCTGTTCCCAATCGCGCGACCGCTTTGCAACAAGCCAAGTGTAGTGTGTGTGAGAGAAGCGTTTCCGGATCCAATGTCGTTGTTCGCCATTGAATATTTGGACACATCCACCACCATCTCCACCCCCTCTACCGCATACTGTGTTTTCACCTGAACCGATTCGCATCGATGCATAAATGGAGCAGACATGGCTAACAAATTTCAGATCCCGTTTTGCCTTTTTATGCCGCCGCCTCGTTCGAGAGAGAATGGGAAATACTCTCTGGCATTCCGCCAGTCACTCGAGTGTCGCCCTTTCAGATGAGTCGAGTTTTACGAGGAAAAATAAAAATGAGCCTACGTAAGAATGGGGTCGATAGCTCCGAACACCGTCCTTAAGATTACGGAATTCTCTCCTGAGATCTCTGGGCCCGAATGCACAAAACTTACATTCTTTTGCATGTTCTTTGTCAGTGCTGCTATGGGCATACCAAAAATGAGCATTTAACGTGTGGTTTTTAATGATGTCCCGAGACGATTCTAGTATCCAGATTGTTGAAGGAATTTTGCTCATGGGGTGAACGTCACTAAAGACGTTCCAAATCACGCTAATCTTATAAGGATAGTTTCTTCGTGGTCTTTCATGTCGTTGGTCTCAACAATTTTCAGTGCCCGTATCTACACTGTTGAAGAATTGGAACCATTGGAAGAATTGTTGCACCTTAAACTATAAGGACAAAATGTAGAACCCTCAGACGAGATCGTGGCGATGGAGTGTTAAGGATCTTAGTAGTCGTGAGATATTCGTCAGTACATACAAAACTATTATATGTTTTTTGTAACTGGTGACTCTTCTTCGCAAAATAAGCTGTCTGTTGCATCGCAACAGCAAAGGGTAAAAAATGAGATGCTTTTCGGATGAGTTATTTGACGCGAAAATGATTTCTGCCGTTGCCTATATTCAAGCCAATCGATAGATTCGAAATTCATAAAGACATATTGATCGTGGCGTAACACGTAAAACACTTTGCGTAGTTCGGTCTGATGGAATGTTGTGGCACCAGATGAACATGCACGATAGAGTTCGAAGACGACATTAATAAACATCGTGTATGTGTCGCCAAACAGCCAATATGTCGAGCAATGTCGGCTCGTGTCAACACTTCTAGACGAGGCCGATCAATTTATAAAATGAAATGCTCTAAATTTAGTAAGATTATGACTTTTTTCTCAAAAGACATGCCCTACAGTGTACATCAGTTGGGTTTTAAATTTCACGTTTTCTGTTTTGCAAATTTTATTCTATTCCCACCATTTCAGTAGATCTTCTGTTGTTTTTTGGGCGGTGACTTCTTCCAGTAATTGTACTAGTAGCCAGTAGTAACCAGTATCATACTGCTTGGTTGTATCTCTAGGTTTGATTGCAATTTTATGAGCAGATTTAACTTTGAACAAACTTTCGAAGTTCACTTCAAAAGAAACAGGAGATTTCCCATGCACACTTGTGAATTTTCGTATAATAATAATTTGTCTTAAAATAGCGTTTGACACTAAAAATGAGCTGATTTTGTTTAGCCGACCTTATAGCTAAAAGACAAAATGTTATTGTACCCAATACCGAAAATAATGATTTATTAATGAAAAATTAATTTTTCTTTTTTTCAATTCAAATTAAGATAACAAACTAGATTGCATTTGTGATTGTCTCAAATATCATTTATACCCAGCAATTAAAAACCTGCGTGGTGTAAAGTGGAAATGACGTGTACTAGAGAGCAAATAAATAACATATTTGCACAAATGAAAGAAGGTGGGTAGCTAAGCATTCCTTTATGTGAGGTTTCTGTAGATTTTACCAAAAATCTTCAATATAATTGAGATTTACGGGCTATCCGACTTTTCTGGGTGACTGCCTGTGTGATGTAATTTGTTTTATAATTCTTCGCGAACAATTGAGACTGTCGGCCACGGTCTAGACAATTTTTTTGCCTTCGAACATTTAATAACGAGTGTTGAATGACATTTCCCGACAGCGCGCCGTTATTTAGGTTATATAAGTGTGTGTGTGTAAAACGGATCTTAATCATGCCGCAGGCCACTAGCGAAAGAAATTGTGCAAGACAGACGAATTGATTAAAAATCCTTCCGGTGCTTAGTACTAGACCGAGGTTCAACTAATAAGACATCCACGATTAAATTACGGTTTTACCAAAATAAAAAGAACGGACAAATAATAATTGAAATGACGACGTGTATAATACTTGAATTCTGTCTCGGCTATCCGGTTTAGGTTGCCGCCTTTAAGCTTTTTATTTGTTGAAGTTTCATTTCGTTTCATTAGTCTCAGAAAGATTTCTAAACAACTGCGTAAGTGGTTTCAGGTACGTCGTACAAGAAAATATTTTCCGTCCATCTTACACGCCGCACCATTAATCAATATCGGTGTTTTGGTCGAGCGTCTCGGGCTCAAAACATTATAACTCTTTTTTGACAGTTGACTCGTTAGAAAGAACAGCCTTTAAGCTGATTTCGCAATATACATGCGCATGTAGTCGTTCACGTCAACCGTGACTGTTATTGCATTTTGGTTCAGAACGACGTGACGACTTTTTATTTCTTAACCAAGTGAATGATTTGACACGTCTTTGCCGAGTTGGTGGCAAACTATTCGCAAGCTCCACCGAATGAGCTGCTGTCGATTAACTCTAACCTCTCTGAGCTGTTTATTCTGATGTAAGGAAATGCCAGCGCAACCTTGGGTGTCATTAAGATTCGTTGTAGCTGGTCATTATGTCGTCAACATTATATGTCAAAAATGGGTAGAATTCCTATTCATTCATACGTCTATCAAAAAGCATGGATGCGATGCGACATAATGACGCACCTAGTGTCAAGACTGCATGTACCAATAAAGTTTTCAATGGGCGTTTCAGGTCTCAACTTGACCAGGAAATCCGCCATACTTTTTCTAGATGTTACGGGCAGCTGCTTCTTGGGCTTTCAATTCATTGTTGTTGTGCGTTCTCCAAAAATAAATTTCTGAAAAGCAATTTTGTAAACTCGTTTAAGTGTTATTTACTATCGTTTGAGAAAAAATAAATCCAGCGCCAACACTTCCGGCGTTGCTGCTTTGATCTTTGAGAGGATTTATGGGGTTTCCTTTTTCAAATGTTTTCCTTCCAGTTGAAAAACTGCCAAAACTATTATGTAGCGCGCGGCAAACACAAACCAAGCGCTTGTCAACTAAAGCTTGTTGGTTTTGTTTATTTGTCTGGGATTGTTGCTGGCTGCTTCGAAAAGTGAATAGAGTTATGTGGCACGATTACATGGTCCCGTAAACAAGCATTAAGTAAGCTCGCTATATACCTGTCCCGTTACGTGGCAAAAATATGTCATCCTGAGACTGAGGCCTTCGCGGTTTATTTTGCAGAGAATAAAAAGAATATGCCAGGAAGATATTAGAATGGGAGTAGGGTGGATCTGAAAAAAATCAATGAATGTAGACTATCTTGTCGGAGTCAATGAAAGTTGCATCAAGTGCTCACTAGAAGCGTTAGTCATCGGAAAATTGCTTCGTTCCAATAGTGGCACCTCGGGTAGAATCATGCCCGACGTCATAAAGACGCCAGACGTTATACGTGGAATACGTCTAATCTATCAGTAACTGTCTTCCAATATACTTAGTATGTACTAACATTGATCAGACATTGACTTTGGCGTAAACAGATATGGTCTAGGGGATAGAGCGCTTGTTTACGGAGTATGTATACTCTGTAGTGGGTAAAAATCATTTTGCCGATTCGCAAACATAACGACAAACATGTGTAATTATTATTTTGAATGTATGTGCGTCCTAGGTTTTATGTTCTCGCATGTGAACGCGGAGTCTCATGAGCAGAACATCTTTTTCAAATAGATATTTCCATTTCCTTGCCTTCAGATTATGGTAATTTTCCTGCGTGCAATTTGTTCGTCATCGATGCATGAGAGACTCGAGTTTTATGACGCCAGCCGTCAATGCTACGAACTTGACATTGACAGTTCAAACATAATCATCGCATTAAATCTCGTTCATTGACGTGGCTGATTCACTTAATCATTCAAATGCAAATGATTCATATGCAAGGTCAGTGTGCCTTTTGTAAACTCAATTAGGTTTCGGCCATTTTCCTTACTTATTATTCGTTATTGGTTGGTTTATTGACTGTGCATTGCATACTGCGTTACGCCGCACTCTTGTGATGTCGCAACTCATGATCATATGTTATTGGATCCACCACAAATCGAATTAGAACGACAATTCATTCCACGGGATACACAACATCCGTCATTCTGCGTCATCATGTTCAATCCAAAGGGAGCGATTCAGATGAAAAACCATCTGCCATTCTGACGTCTGCCATTTAACTACTCATGATGCCGCGCATGATGACTTCGTTAAATTAAAATAGTGAATTGAGCAATTATCTGGAATGTAATTAGCCAACAGAAATTAAGTTATCGTATCAGTGAAAACGGATAGATACGTGAAGACGCGAATGTGACGTATTTTGGAGTAAGGCTTCGGAGCAATGAAGCAAAAAAAAAAGAACGATTGGCTACAACAACCGAATTCCGATTCAGGAATATTATAAGCGCATAAGATTTCAACAAATACTCAGAGCATTAATTCTGGTTTTGTCTTTTGGCTCTTTTCTACGGACGTATGATATTATTACGTACATGTACAGTACTTTTTTAATATTCATGCAGTTTTGTGTCATCCCCTCTTTCAATAACGAATGTCGCGAAAGGGCAAGAAAAATATGTGCACATCACTCGAGAGAAGAAATAAGGACTAGATAGACGTGCAGTCGGGTAGTTTTAGGCCAGTAATAGAATATTTATGTCAACGGCGACGGCAAATATATACATATATACGTGTAGGAAAGCTTCGCGAAAATTGAAAAAGGTTGGCAATCATTGGAGGCTGACTTCCGGCGTCGGTTCTGTCGCATCCTATTTTCATTTCGATCGCTGCCGTCCTTGAACGTCTCACAGGGACGGCAGGAAAAAAATAAAAATTTCAGACTGTGCCTATGGTCATGTTCACTATGAGACAATCTGATCGTATTATTTTTTCCTGCCGACTTAGTAGTTGTTTTCGACTTTGATCAGATGTTGCTCAACGGGATTCAGTTGGCTTCTGAATGGGCGTCGCGTTATTACGCTAGGTGGCGCGGCAAGTTGCACTTGCCGCCGCTAGCGGCGCTTAGTCAACCCATTAATAATTGTTGCGCTAATGTGCCTTTGTTTTGGGATGTCCTGTTGCAATCTCGACCGAGCTGCCTTATGAATACTGACTTTATTCTATCCCAGGGGTACTGGCGATGATCGATACGTGCTCCCAAATTACTGAAAAACACTGTGGTGGACTTATTTCCATTCTTGAAATAGTCGCTACACATAATTTTCAAACGGTCGATTTTTTCCTATGCCACGTTGATGACTACAATGTGCACAAGCAGATTCGGATATATTTCAATGAACGATGATAACATTTGAGTCTAAATGTGTACTTACTAGTACTTCTGTGGACGTCCTAGCATCGTTTTATCAATTGTCCCCAATACTCATGTACATATATTTACTTGGTCCAGAACAAAATTGCAGACGACTTTACCAAACTTGAGAGCACTTTTAAACGCGACGAGCATTACGATACCTAAAAGCTTTTATCGGTTGCCGTACTACTCCCACTTGGATGTATTATTGCCGGTTAAGAATGAGAGCTTCTGCACTGGCTAGTAACACCGACTTGGCGCTGGTCATTTTAATGGAGCATAAACTGTTGGGCTGCATTCTGTCTGAAGCAATACGGGCTGGCCAGCAGCAGTTCGCGCCATAAAGGGAACTGCATAGAATTATCAAAATATGTAATAACCGAATAACAGCAATCGAGACTTTATTTTTATAAGTTTATTTTAAAGATCAGTTTTAAAAATTGATTGCGAGATAGAAAAACCATGTGGATGATGCTACTCTAGTAAATTAAATTCTTGCCTTTACAGATTATACTGTACGTGCATTTAATGCAATAAATACTCTGTATGCAACTGGTAGAACTGGTCGTGACGAGGGAAGGCTTCATTATTAACCCAGTCACGTTGCCTGGAATGGCTGATTCAGTTGTGTGGCCAGGACAATGTGTTAGAGAGAAGAGGGAGAATTTTTGGAGATAAAAATATACCAGTAAATATCACAAAAAGTATACCAGTAAATATCACAAAAAGTATACCAGTAAATATCACAAAAAGTATACCAGTAAAGATCACAAAAAGTATACCAGTAAATATTTATTTTATTAATTCAATGTGTCGATTATATTGCAATAATTAGTCGATTATGTTGAAGAAGACGCTGTTACGAAGATAATTTAAGTTTTGCTGTTCGAGGTCTGGCTTTACTATACAATAAATTTATTATGCAATAAATGCCCTGTAAATATTTCGAGAAATAAGATTAAACTGAAATTCAATTGTTCCAAGAAATTCAGTGTCTCTGTATGTTTTTACCCTCTCTTCGAAAGTTTTACTTCGAATAAGTATGTACGACTTGTCGTAGCCCAGTTGGTATTGCGACTGACTGTGGCTCGGCGGTCCTGGGTTCGATTCCCGGCGCGGGTTCTCAAAAATATCGATCCCGGGGTACTAGACGTACCTAATCACCATAAAGGTTACAGAACGTCTGTAGTGCGATTGACTACAGTTGTTTGGAACAAAAAAAAAAGAAGTCGGCCACATGCAATAAAATTCCTCGTTAACTGCCTTGAAAGGTTTTGCGCGCACGCATCAATACATTGACTTAATTCTTTCTGAGCCGATTGTTCACATCGGTGTTGGCCGTACAATGTGTGCTTCTAGTTCCAATTTGTACATCGGCACGAATCCCTCATGAACTATTCATTCAACTAGCTGTAGACGGTGGCGTCACCAAGCGGTGTCGGTGGTGCAAAACAGGAACTGCCGAGCACTACTTTCACAATTTCTTCCTGTGTTGCTGAGTGGTGTAATGTGTTCGCTGTCGAAGTGGCTGCTGATTGCTGGCCAGCTATTTGCGAGTCATTCGACTCCTAATAATCGACATCGGGCCGACACATTTCCAATGAAACACACTAGACCTATAAACTGGGAAAGTATATAATATCTTCCTGAGACCTGACATTTGAACTAAAATGTTTTGGTATTTACGCATTAACGGACATGGAAATTGATTTTCTGAGACGCTTAAGGTTTGTTCGTCCTGGAAGTAATGCATTGGGTCATCGCCGCTGGTGGCGTTTCGCCAATGGCGAGTCTATAACCAGGCTCAGAACACCAGAACACCCCACACTCTGTGATGTGCATCTAAGTTTTTATTTTATGACCAAAATCCATTCACATAATCTTGTTTTCACATTGCTTGTCACACGCATTCAAATGCTTTATACAGGAAGTTGGTCTCCGGAGGATATTTGTAGTTCGTGCTTGCTCTCGACTGTGTTGCCTGTTAATTCTCTAGGCGAGTCATTGGTAGTGTTGAAGTAATTTTTTACGACGTCCTCTCTCGCCCTCTTCAGATGTGTTTCTTCACCAACCGTCCAGGTGCGAGTGCGATCTTTGAGATTGCTTTCATTAGTTGTCGTGAAGTCTGAAATTGTCTTCATCCAGTTCAAGACATTTCGCTCGTCGGCCTAAATAAACGAGATCAGGGGAATCACTGACCCATTGGATCAGCTGAAGTAGGAAGGTTTAAATCTATTTTAGGTTCGCGATCGCAGTCTGTAATAAATCAGCAGACTTCAGGGATGATCGATCGCCAGTGCAAACATAAATTCGGGAATTCACTAGCCTCTTTCTGTCATTCACGCTTGTAAATTGCTACCCCGTGTAGGTTGGCAAATGTCGCCCGTAGCGCGCAAAAACCACACGAGCATCGCTGTAATGCAGGGAAGCGGCAATCCTATGATGATGCGCTTCAAGCGAAAACAGTGTTTTACCTACTGAAGGCAGTTATTATGTTCCGTTAATCTTTCATTCAACGATTCTTATTTTTTCATTCCCTTATTTCATGTAAGAGCACCCAAGAGTTAGAGTTTACGTTTAGATTATATACCTTTTGAACGCGTTCTGAAAGCTGTGATGCAGAGGTAACTGAAATCATATAGCGCATCAAATTTGTTGTTACCAAGTGAAACTTGGCTTACAGAAGGGTACTAGACTCTGCCAAAACAGCAGAATATTAATTTGGCCCGAAATTAACGTATCAGTGGTGCCAGCTGGCCGTAATATTTAATATATATTCATCCGCTGCACGTTTAATGAATATGGGAAAATTCCTTTTTTCTTTTGCTGTATCAGAAATTCGAAATTGGTATTTTTGTCAAGTCTTCCTAGTGTGTTTGGCGAACAGATTCTGGGAAGCATTCTTTGGATTTTCTCAAATTTGAGTGATTAGTTGTCTCTAGTTCCCGCTCTTTAAGGCGGACGCATGTGGTGAGACTATGTTGTGGCGCAGTTATTAAAAATTCTGAGTAACGAAAGTCTTAGAGGGAGGGAAAGGGGAACCCGAAGAACATCTGCTGTCTTCTCTAACATTGTTCCCGGGTAAGTCCAGAGCCGAAAGTACTGTTATTAATTTTTTCTTTCTACGGATTATGTTCTTGTATCATGTATTAGCAAGACTCTGTGTACAGCTAGTATTTCTAGAAATACACAGAAACGCACGGAATGAGTATTGAAAAAAAACCAAATGTCTAATTCCGCTTCAGTGATTTAGTCGTCCTAACGAAAGATGTTATAATTTATCATATAATGGTACAGCTCTGTAATTATGACATACAGTGTGTAGTGGCATACTTGTGAGACTGATGTCATGATAGACGCTGATTTACAATTTAAACAGAAAATCGGCCAATCATGAGAAATTCAAGAAAATGAAAGGAAATAAACATCTTATAAACAAGGAAAACATCTGCAAACCAGCGAACTATTATTGAAACGTGAAATTGTTGTTCCTTTAATTGTTTTCTTATTCGAGTATTTACCGCAATGACTCTTGTTTTTACTCAACATATCTCAGTTTTCGTTTCTTCTGTTCTCACACAGAATACCTTAGATAAGCATCTAGTATTTCATGGTAAGGACCAACGTGACCCACGCGCAATTCAAAATGTTCAACATAGAGTATTTTCGAATGTTCTCTCTCCATAGAAGCCGTTTAAAATCTAATTGGAAAATTTCCAAAAGGCTGTGGTTGTTGCATAGGTCGAAAAAAATATTATTAGAAATGTGCTGATGGGATGTAATAGTACTAAACTGGCTTCAACACGAAACTGGCTGGGGTAGGTTGTCGTATTTTGGCAGGCTAAGCCGGATGGGATCGGGTTGACTTATTGGTGCATCTTAGTTTTTTAACCAGAGTAACCAGAGATTAGCGATAATGGTCTCTCGGAAAACTCCATTTATTCCAATTTCTCTGAATAAACCAGTTGAATAACCTACGATGCGGTGCTCTTCGGCGAAATGTGGGCTGACGAATAATCGTTTTCATGACTAGACTGTCGCCAGGCAGACATTAAATGGAAATGCGACACATAATAATCCTCCCGACATGCTCAGACGCCTGAAATGTAAACGTAATACTATTCAATTCGGATTCAAAACAATTTCCATAACAGCGTTGCGACAGTCGCTTCAAAAACTCATGGACGCTGATTCTGGTGCGTAACTGTGTTGGTAAATAAATATTTGTAATTTTTGAAAGTTCACAATATGTTAGCTCAGTTTTCCTAGGTAATCTCAGACGACCATGAATCAACAATAACATCGGCGCTTCGTGTGAATGTAAATAATTTATTCGAGATGACGTCTTGGTTCAGCCTATAAAGGGACTTCTATAGAATGTGAATAGCACAGGGCGCAACAGAACGTTTTGTATTCAATACATAACTGAGAACACCACATGACGCGTCTAACAGCCGTTACTCCAATCATATGCCCTTACTGAAAACGTAATCTGAAACGCCTTAGGTTGATAATTATCGATTCTGGTATGCCATTGGGCTTAATCTAAAAACACCCGTTTATCTCTGAATCATGTCTATGAAATTGGGTTCGCGCCATATTGTCATGTCAATTGTCAAGGCTTTGTTTTAATTGCGGTCATTCGAAACGTGGTGTCTAATTCTCACCAGACCCTTATCTCCCTTGCAAATTTTAATTACTTATCGGTTCAAAGTGCCAATCAAATTTTGTCCAGTGGTAGCAAACACAATTATTTGCTTAGTGTTTGTCAAAGTTTGTTCGAAGCCTGTGAAAACGGATTTGTTCTATTGGCTGATTGCAGTGTTTATTGTGCAAATGTCGCAAAACATATTCGATTACAGGTACCGCCACTGGTGGAGCTTTAAAGTCTCGTAATAAAGCATTTACTGTATATGTACCGATATTTTGACTGTAGCCAGTACTCCAGTAGCGCCCATTGGTTTAAACCAGTAAAAATTATAATATAATGCAATATAAATAAAAACCACATGTTCGCTAATAATTGGCTCCAGTAGCCGAGGTATGATGCATATTGCATTATTGTAAAGTTATGGCAACAATTAGAATATTAAAAAATAAAAATTAAAAAAATAATCCATCTACGTGGTTTATCGAAACGCGCCACCTAATGTTTGTTGCAAGGCGCCAATACCTATGAATACCGGCAAATATAGAACAATCGTAATGGCCTGCATCACTGAAGTAGGGGGAGTCGGATTTAATTTACGAATCAGTCAATCAGCGTTCAGTGAAAATAGTCTCGTCATGTGCGTAACTCGTATATCGATTATTAATGGTGTTCCATATAATGCAAATGCACAGCTAATATCTGATTCAGCGCATGCAAATTTGAGCGTGCCCTTCATTACACTCAGTTTGAGATATTTTCAGCATAAAATCGTTGTTTTACTAATTGAGTGCGCGCATCCTCGTGAGGCCTTCGTTTGTGAAAGCCTCAAATTTACTTTTAGTTCAAAACATGCCATGTTATTCAGACATTAGACATGCCATGTTATTCAGTGATTTTTTCATCCTGTCCTTTTTACTGTATTTCTTTAACCATGATTCCGTTTTGAATAGTCATATGATGGAAACAAACTAAAATATTTTGTCTTTCCTATGCGCTTAGATAATTTTTTTCAGATGCTGGCGACACAGACTTTGTTCAGTATTTTTATTATTATTTTGTCAGATATCCTGTTAACTTGTCGCATTTTCTTATATTGGGCCAAGACGATCGTAGTTTCGCCTAGTGATTTTTTTAATGTTTACGAACAGGATTCCTGAACGCCTACAATCTGCCCACTTTGGGTCAGATATGGAAATAATGTAGTCAAAAATATAAACGTTTATCACATGCAATGGTTGTTTTAAGTGTGCAATGTCGCATGAGCAATTACTTTAACGATGGGTCTCCGTAGGTTAGGCACTCGTCAAGCCTGATCACAAACTATGCGGTCTATTTATGCTCTTGTCATCGCTCAACTATGGTCGTCATTGTTGTATTTGCATAGCAGAATTGGCAGCTTGTTACGTGTGTTGTTCAACCGGTTCTCCTATTTTGGTAATTTTTATTGTTATTCGGGAGAACGCGCTTGTTTTCGTGATTGAATCAATAGCCGAAATGCATAATCACCATCTACTGTCTAGGCGAATGCAATATCAACTGTAGCTAATCTATCATGGATTTATTATACTCTAATAATTCTCTTGAATGGCAATAAAAAATTTGCCAATATTTTTTAGTGCTACGACATGACGATCGCGATTCAAAAATCAGCCGATAGTTCAAATTTCCTTGCCTTGAATCGTCATTCCATAACCCGATGGGAACCATTCATGTGTTACGCCGAGCATTTATCTCTACTCCAATGTCACCGTAGGTTGCGATAAAAATCGATGACATGTGAGCACCTGTAGATCAACAGTCACAACTGATGCTGGCTTGGCTATCATGTTACAGTGTGACGCACTGAACATCGACAAATTGTTTGATATATTCGAGCTAGCAGCTCTCGTTCTATGACAACATCTGCAATCCCTACGAACTCTTTTCGTTCAGCTTCCAGCAATACTTGTACATATATTTACAAGTCGTGCAGCAAACTTTCCTCGAGTAACCGAAAAGCCTAATCCACATAATGAATCTGCTCTTGTTTCGCTTCTTTGTGTCTCACAAGTACATTGTTGATCGCGGATGGCAGAAACCAGTTGCCAAGTTCCAATTATGTTCAGGTGCAGATGCTCGAGACCTTAGCAGTTATTGGATGCATTTTCCCCCCCACAATTTTATGTTCTGTATATCCCCTTCGATTGAAATGGAAAATGGACGATGCTGCATTGTGGCTGCAGTATGCTGTCCTGCTTGAAAAAAAAACGAATCAGCCACAATCAAAATTTTATTGTATTAATTATATGCAATTATTTCTAAAAATATTTGCAAATTGGTTAGCAAAGATGAAATTTGTTCCATACCCTCATTAAATTTGACTTTGATATTGAAATAATTTAACGTATAACTAATATTCGCACCACATTCAATAATGCTTCTACATTTGTTGTATCTCCAGCTATCATCCCAGTCACAACTTCATAATTACATTTATAACTAATTACCGCACCATATTTAATAATGCAACTACATGCAAATTTGTGTTATTTCCCACTGGCGTTCCTGTCATAACTGCGCAATATAATATCTGCCGTACTGTTGTGAGCAAGCCAAAGTGCAAACACAATTTACCTTATGGAAAACGCATACACTAAAATTTTGCAGCAAAAGTATATCTCGTTACAAATGCTATCAGCAAATAAATGTTTTAATATTTTATAGAAAGCCACAAATACTCAGGGGAAAAACCCTAAAATAGGTCCATTGGAAAACGACATATTTTCCTATTTCCAAAGAAATTTTTTTTTACCTTGTTTAAAACTAGAATGGTTATCGGACATATTCTAAAGAATCACAGGAACGTCACAGAGGTGTCGAGTGATCGAGAGATAGCTTGTTTTCCTAAAAAAACCCGTGATCGCGGTTTCGATTCCGGTCGATACCGTCGAAATTTTTCTGGCGAGAGAAATTCCTTCAAACACCTTCATTCGGAATAGAAGAGGTTCATGACCCGTACCTGCACAATATCGGAACGTTAAAGAACCCTTTCATAGGCAGCCTAGGTTAGACAAAATTCCAGGTCGCCTACATGATGGGGGGGAGGGGTGTTTAAGATGTACAATCAACGGTGAACCTCCATAACAAACATTTAAAAAAATCAGGAACACCACTATTATAATATTTGTTAAAAAGGTCCACCAGCATGGTTGCCCTACAGGATATCGCACATACACGGGTCCCACGGATTTACTTCCATTCCGAAGGAAGGCGTGTGCAGAAATATCTCTCGCCCAAAAAAATCCGAAAGTCTCGGTCTGGAATCGAACCCGCGATCACTGAAATATCAGCCTGACACGCTAACCACTAAACGCCTAAACCTAGGAGCACCACTAGTACCTGAAGAGCCTGTAGTAACCTCGTTGCGCAACAGGTCTCTGTCCCCGATGGCGCTTTTTTTCTTCCCCGGATGTCATTACGGTGTGGTAACCATGCTAGAGCTCCACGAGCGTGGTTATGGCGACACTGAACGGCCCATTACACGCAAATGAGCTGATCTTATGTGCACACGCGTAACCATCTTCGGAGAGAGAGAGAGGAGAAAAGCATTCTCAGAACTGTCGCTCGAAGTTTGGGCTCGTCCTACACTCGAGCCGTTTCGGTTCGCCCAACGCGTGCCTTTTTTTCTGATACACGCATCCGGGCACAAGGGGGTTGGGTGGCTGAACAAATGTCGTGTTGGTTTAGTGGCTTGAGAGCGTCTGTCTAGGGGTAAGAGTGTTTATAAGTTCAAGCTTGATCAGTTCGCAGGCATAATTTGATAGGGGTCATTGAGACGGATACTCTGACAGATCCCCTGACCCGATAAACATATTAATATTTACGTGCAATGTATGACTTATTAGGTGGTTATCCGGCTTTGCTTGGATTAAGAATAATCCGAACTAAAAATTGATAAAAATTAATTAAACTGTAATTGTCTACGTTTATCGTTTACGTTTAGCGTATAATCTTTCAATATGGTGATCCATGTTCGAAACCATTTTTTAATAAATCTCTGTTCCCTCACATGCTAGAGCGGATAATGTTGCCATGTTCCCCGTCCTGGCTGCGAAAGGATTTTCTATTAATTTTTAAAACTCTGTTTTGTGCGTGTGTAACGTTGTAACACTGCAGTTCGTCATGCTGTGGCGCCTCAACATGATATTTTTAAATTTATATAATTTAGATTTTCAAACGTTTGGTTAATAGAAAAATCATCGTTTTTAAAAATATCGTTTAAATAAATTTTGGGTTTATTAATGAAGGCAGACACGGTGGCACAAATATTTTAGTTAAACCCAGGCGAATATTACAATGTCAGTTACGATGTCAGTTACAGTCAAGTCCGCCGGATAGTCGTTAAATTGGAATGCTCAGGTGCCTTACACGAAGCTCAATCGGGGGGAGCTTTATGTAGAGTTGGT
>JAQGBY010001067.1:0-33163 GCA_034698785.1 Mycogona germanica
CTCAATTATAAAATGTAGTTCTCAATTATAAAATGTAATTCTCAATTATAAAATGTAGTTCTCAATTATAAAATGTAGTTCTCAATTATAAAATGTAGTTCTCAATTATAAAATGTAATTCTCAATTATAAAATGTAGTTCTCAATTATAAAATGTAATTCTCAATTATAAAATGTAGTTCTCAATTATAAAATGTAGTTCTCAATTATAAAATGTAGTTCTTAGTTTTGAAACATGGGTCACGTGGTGTGTGACGGGGCGACACTAATGACGTCACAAAGGTATAGATGGTGAACTTTAAAACTCCCATAAACCACGCCTCCACGTAATGATGTGCGTTACATTCGATAGTTTAATTCCATTCTAATGCAGATAAAATCGAGAATCACTATTTATTTCCCTTTTTGGCCCAATTAACGAAACAAAATAAAATGATTAGAGAAAATCTGAACCATGAATTATTTGTCAACACTTACGTAGAATCCGAAATAAGCGCTGTAAAGGCTTCCGGAGTAGAAATGAAGAATCTTATCGACCAAGGCTCTTTTTTGCGGATCTTTTGGGTACAACTTGTCGTCGGCTCCACCAAATTTATTTGCAAAGTAGGTAACGATTGCGGCACTGATGAAGAACGAGGCAAATGTATAAATGAAAACACATTGAAATAGGGGGTTCATTGTCACGTATAAATTAATTCACGAAAAGTGCATGGCCTGCGTAATTGTAAACATGACCCGCAAATAATTCGTCTAAACTCTAACCTTACCTTTCCCATAGATAGAAGCCATCGTCATCTATCGTTGGAATTATGTGCATCGGATTAACCTATATGAGATGAAGGCATTTTTATTGATTTAACAATTTTTATTGAAAAATCAACACCACCACAATCCCTGAAGAGAATTTAGTGATGTAGTGAAGGTTTATGTGACTAATTGTGAATTGAAATTCTTAATACGAATGTCTAACGAATATTTAAAAATTGTCAACAATTGCTAATATCAATGTTAACTACATTTTGTAGTAATCTGACAACTTAAAAGACGTTTTATAAAACTGATAACAAGTGGAAGTTTATTGGTGGTAAATGTTTTTAATTTTTCGTTGATTATGCAATAATCAACGAAAAATGAAAAACAATCGTCGTTCACATTTACATAATTATATAATGCAAATGTAAACGACGACTGTTTGTGTTCTGGCTTTCTTTATGATATTTTATTTTATTTTATTCACTGAAGTATATATCACAATAGGAGTTTCTGTACCCCTCTTAGTGCTTAGGCACTTAATTTTTTAGGCATTTAGGCATTGAATTTTTTTAAAATTTGATTTAAATGAGCGTCCGATCTTAGCTGTACATAATATCGATTACGAACGAGTGGACTTACCTTTAGGAAACTCGGTTTCATGTGTTCACCGTTCTTCAAGTTGATATGTTTGATGTTGAGAGGAATTCCATATTCTTCGGCCACCATGGCCACCGCGCGGCTACGATATACAAATATTGACGCCCACAGTAAGAAATCACGAACTTAATTTTATCATTTTTGGGACAAACATTGAGTTGAACTTTTGGTTTCTGCGTTCGAGTTATTATTCGTATGCTCCTTTGATCTATTCAATATGAGATTTGTAGCAACACCTATCGATAATATTTGTACGACGCGTCGTAGCCCAGTTGGTTAAGCGACTGACTGTGGTTTCGGCGGTCCCGGGTTCGATTCCCGGCACGGGCTCTCGAAAATTTCGATCCCGGGGTACTGGTCGTTCCCCTCACATAGTGCTTAAGTACCAAGAGGGGACGTAATGCCTGTAGTGCGGTTGACTACAGTTGATTAAAAAAAAAAAAAAAAAAAAAAAATTTAGAGAATCCTGATTAAAAAAGCGTATCACGTATTAGAATTAATCAACAAGAAATCTGCCTTGAAAAGTATTCTCATGTATTTAGATTTTTTTTAGATTCTATAAGAACTGTAGAATTATTTTGATTTGCTTTACCATGGTGAGCTAAGAGCCATGTAGTAAAAATCGATGCCCATTTTTCCTGACTGGCCTTTGACGAACGGAAAACAACAAAGTGACGACGTAGTTTTTTCCTTTGATGAATTCAGCTTGTAATCGGATTTTACAGCATAGAACCGGGTCCGCGTAAATTATGGACGTAAAAACTGAACTAGACTCGACACTAGGATCCCGAAATAGAAATGATGCCGACTCTTAAAAAAACAAAAACAAATTCTGAATTAAACACAAGAGTTCGAGTGATTCGCTCAGATATTTCCAAAGTTAAGATAGCGACTTCCATGTGGACCTCCTATATATATGTGACTGTTGAGACCAGACCAGATGTGTACAGTACATTAGAAAATCGTCTGTCTTTGAAAAGTCTAGAGGAAATGCAATATCATCGCAGACTTACACCACCGCAATTATCTCGACTGAAAAGCCAATTAAGTTTTGTCCGCCCTTGCATAATAAATGCCAAAAAAATATTTTTTTGGTAATTAAGCCCGTCAGTATAATAGCCTGTTTATACACTGTTTTATGGGTGTTTGTGGATCGCTTTGACTTTGAACTTTTCGGAAACAATGAATACGTTTGTCTGTGTGATGCCCGTTTACATTTCATTGCTATATTATAGTACAAGTGCAGCTGTGGATGTGTGAAGGTGCCTTTTTTGGAGATCGAGGCGCACGAAAGTAATGGCCCCATAATTTGAAACGGTTGAAACGACTGTGACTTATTAAAGTCTGTATCAAAGCGTTGAATCACGCGAAAATAATATTTCGGGTCCCAATTAATATTGTCCTAGTGCGCAATTACGTTTTCAAATAACAAAACCACAGAATAACTCGACTACTTAACATGTACCTGTGTACCGGAAAAGTATCCCGGATTCGCTCGAAAGTCTTCGTCATGTTAGCGAAATGTTATTTTCTTCTTCAAAGATTTAAAAAATCCGTTCAATAATAATAAGAAATTTCTTTCGCCCGAAAAATTCCGATGGTCCCGACCGGAATCGAAACCGCGGACACCGGTTACGAGGAAAACACGCTATATCCACTCGACACCTCTCAACAGTTGGAAACTCCGGGAAAATTCTTCTTTCGCAATCACTTTTATATTCCATTTCATGGCCACCTCCAGCTTTGGGAACAAAAAGATAAAATATGTCTGCAGGAACGTTTGCTGCAGTGGTCCCAAGGCTAAAGAGTCCTAGGTTAGGCAGAATTACTAGGTCGCCTACCTAGGGGCAGGGGGGGGGGTTAAGATGGTGAATCAACGGTGAACTTCTTTAAAGAAACATTTTTCAAAGCTAAAGAAGTGGTTGATGAAAGGAACCAGAATTGATGATATTCCGGATATTCTGAAGAATGGTTATTGCTTCAGGTTATTGCAGGAGGACTCAAGGTTATTGCAAAATATGAATTTTCGCAGAGCTTCCGTCAGTTCTATCACTTGTATGAACTACTTTCAAGGACAGTAAAGGTAGTTTGTATGTAAAATCAGTGGTGTTCGTTAGGTTGTCTTATTCACCGTACTTTATTGGCAAAAGGACAAGTACTTCCTGATAATTATAAAATGTTGAACCCCTCGTCGTAGTGACTAAGCACATGAGGGGCACAGAAAATCCTGTAGTGCAGTGTTACAGTGAATTTAAAAAAAATATATATATATCCCATTTCGAATTCTGAGACTCACATTTTAATTTACAAATTTCTCACTAATAATGCCGGTGGCGCCGTCACATCGAAAACTCACGAATGGCTTAACTAAATGTAGTTGTGGCGCAAATTTCCAGAGCAAAACAATATTTTTCAGGTCCTGAAGTTGCATCGTTTATGGGATCACATCGATATCATGGGGGAAGTGTGATTTCACTTTTTAAAAAATATGTATTAAAAAATCCACACTTCTCCTCTTCAGAATATACAATACGATAGTAATACAATACAAATTAATAAACGATATTACTAAGGAGGTCCACCAGCGTGTTCGCCCTAAGAGTTGAAATTGTGGTTTCCGATGCGTGTCTCACTTGTATTCAGTGACGCTTCAGCTGGCTGTAAGCAATTAAATGCTGTACCGGCAAGACCAATCAAAGCCAGACTCATAATTTATGACCTGTTCCGCGACTTTTATCCCCCTAAAACATAAAGTTTGATAAGGCCGAGACGTGCTTACATTGGGGATTCGTGAGGATTGCATTCCGATATTAAATTTGATTAGCATCTCCTGCAGGCTGGACACTTTTTTTATAGCCCGATTGAGAAAAAGATTAATTGGATAGTCAGTATATGACACTACGATGCAAATGAAAATATTTCAACTGTGGATCATGAATCATACGTTAAGGAGCCTAGAGGGCGGTGGAGCAGACAAGATTTATGTATTGTTTTTGTTTGTTATTGTAGCAATTTTAGTTGACGTTATCGGTGGAACTGTGGAAGCAGCCAAGAGAAGAAGTGGCCAAAATTATCTTTTGGCCCAGGATAGTAGTGAACCGCGATATCATTCGAAAAGTCTAAATCTATAGATAATTAACCATCGAATGTTTTACGACTATCGCGCATCCCTACATAGAAGCGTGGTTCTCGGGAGTTCTAAAGTTGGAAATTATTTTTGCTTTTGTAATTTATTGACAACGCCCGTCACACACCACATGGCCCATGTTTCAAAATAATCAAAAGCATTCCGCCTCTCACACTCATTCCCTTAATATAGGTAGATGGCGCCATGTATCTATTCAATTCATACCTCATGAACGCAACAACACAAAACCCAAAAATAAGTTTAGCTGAATATTTCATGGCGATACATTACGCGTTACAAATACACAGAAACGTCAACTTTTTTGATATTTTATTGACTTTCTGGATAACCAATGTGCGACCCATGCCGTTTCAACTGACTCCGAAATAAACAGTTGAAATCAGTTTCGAATTTTGAAAGCAGCTAAGGTTTAGAGGGAAAATATGCATTCGGTGTATACCATGACTAGAACCAGCTTACTGCGTGTATGTCCAAGACTTGGTCACTTAATTAGGACCTTTTTCTTTGTTTTAATGAACTGGTATCACGAGATGAGCGTGACCATCATTATCATCATTATTATTGTAGTATTATTATTATTAGGCACGGCTAATTTCAGTATTAGGTTTTCTTCAATTGCGGGCCTGGCGAGTGGATGCACCTCACCATACCTTTTTAATGATCATGTCAGGTAATTAATTAAACGTCACTCAA
Organism: Mycogona germanica; assembly: GCA_034698785.1. Lineage (NCBI taxonomy): Eukaryota > Metazoa > Arthropoda > Diplopoda > Chordeumatida > Chordeumatidae > Mycogona > Mycogona germanica. The sequence continues at coordinate 5,251 of JAQGBY010001067.1, forward strand.
TTAGACATTTATTCTAACGTGTTCAGTGGGCGCAATCATAGAAGAGACAGAAGCGAATCGTCACGCTGACAACTAAAAACCGCGCTCAAGGGCAGTTAGTGCAATTAGTGTTTAGGGCAGTTAGTGTGGCAAGAATGTGCTGTCATTTGGCGAAATATGACGGGGCCGAAATGAGCAGTTTTACTTTTGTGAGTTCGAATTTGTCTTTTTTTTTAAAACCTTTATTTGTTCAAAGTGCGAGCTGACCAACATTCATTGAATTCGCGTTCGACTAAATATACAGAGTAGAAATATTTTTGATGAGACGTTTACAAAAAATTGAATGCGTGATTGAAACTCGGGCAACGCGTCGTCCATCGTTCTGCCCGGGATTCGAACTTTATCTTTATTTTGTACTAGACTTGTGTTCCAATCAACTGTAGTCAGCCACACTACAGGGGTGACCATGCAAGTCAGGTTAAGTCAGTGGCCTATCTTTTTTGGTCCGACCTTTGCTTGAATATTGTAGTTTTAAATTAAATGATTTCCAACTAGTTAAATAATATATAATAACTGGTTGAAAAGATTTGTCTGGGATCCTCACATGCGGGGCTTATAGGAGAAAATGAGATGGTCCAAAGAAGGGCTGCTGGATTTGTTAGCTGTAGATTTGGTCGAACGAACAATTTTTGATGGGAGTCCGTTGGAAGATGGTAGAAAATCGAATAAAATTAGGTTCTTGACTCGTATTCTGAAGGAAGATTGTGATGTTAACATTGGGGAAATTGTGAGTTTCGCTTCAACTAGGGGAAGAAGAATGGACCATACTAAAATAGTTAAATACTCTGTATATTGTCGATTTGACCCATATTTTAATTCCTATTTTTAAAGAGTCTGCCGACAGTCTTAAAAAATCTCAGATCCAGAGCCTGATAAAGTAAGCACCAAAACTTATCCCAACTGCTCCTTTGACCCCCGCCATAGGCGGGTACATATTGTAATTGTAAGTAAACGCGGAGGCGGATAGATTAAAGAAAATAATTTAAAAAAAGATAAAGAAACTTTCAAGATTATAATACACAAGTAGATCTCTGGGATTACGTTTCTCTACTAGAAAATCTCAATAATCAACTATTCTCGCCCAACTTGATCCCTACATGACCCCGATAATGGTTTTGGGAGTTAAACCCATGAGCTTCCAATAATAGCGAGTCCTCAATCGAAATTTTCAAAACCATCGTGCAATGACTACCAGATTTGTGCGAGTCACGAATACTACAATATGCAAGTCAAATATAAACAAAATAAACGGAACAACAAATTACTTCTTTTGTGTGATCACTTTACTGCAGACACGAACACAACAAACCCAACTACAAAATACCAAATTTCAAAAAGTAGTTTCACGTACACATTTTGCTAGAAACCGAAATGACATGACTACTCAAAAAAAGAAAACCCCACAATACAATAAATAAAAAGCACACAAATGTTTTCCCCTCCCCTCCAGTAATCGTTAGTCACATTAGCCAAATTAAAAGACACTTTTGAAATTCACATCCAAAAATTGCGCCTTCACTTAAAATCGTTGCCCTAACATATTTATAATAGCAATAACATGCAGGGAAACCATTTCAATAGATAATATATTTTTGTACCAATTAATTTGCAATCACCACATTTAAAAACAGCTGTATTCGTGTACCGTACCGACACAATATCCATTAACACGACAATATGGTGCCAAAAAAATGTGACCTTATCGAGAAAAAAAACCTGAACCAATAACTTTTTTTTACCCCTCGTAGCACGAATGCAGATATATACAAAATACCCAGCACAATGAGTGAGACACGCGCATTTCAGTATTTCAACATCAAACCCCGATTATCAGAAAAAAAAACATATTTTCATTTAAAATAAACACGTAACTGAAAAATTGGATAGGTTCTTCGCTCTTCCGAAACAAACAATCGATTCAATACATCTGAATAATATATGTTTAAACTCTGACTCTATAAATTGTGATAGACTCTTACGATATTGTGCATATTTACCCATTAATGCACATTCATAAAAACTTAACATTTAAAGTATGATTACTATGAATATGCATTTATGACAATCTATAGTTCAAAAGGACTTAGGAAGAATGTTGGAAAAGTCTTAGTAGGTGAGAGTATGCAAATGTATTTCATGATCCGTGGACTACTACGACGCACACCTAGAACATCGATTACTCTATATCATCTATCGTAAAACTGCGTGGAATAATAATAAAAACAAAAATATGCCCCCAGAAATCAGAAGTAAGCCATGAAGTGTGATGGTAATTCAGTAGTGTTGCTATTAGTTATATTATTTAATCGAAGCGAGTAAGTGGGTTGATAGGGGGTTGTTACATTTTGAGGATGAGTTGAGTTATTATTACATCCAAAATCCACGACACACGATTGAATTTGATTTCTCATTTATGCAAAAATAGTTTCCAGGCACTGATTGAGCAATACATTTTGGATATCAATACTCTGTTTAGTCATAGCCAAAGTGTTGTTTTTATCAAACGGGTGAATGTCATATTTAATCGAAGCGAGGTAAAACACTTGGCATTAGCGAATTATTCAAATATTCCAGCTTTGTTCTCGCAGTTTTCAAAAGGATAAAATGTAGCTCGGCAAAATCACATCACCATTTAACCTTTTCTCCTAAGAACTCGCGCGAGGAGAAACTAATTTAGTTTTAAGATTGTTAATTAATAGCAGTTTCATTTTTTAAAAACACAATATGATTTTGTGCGATCAATTTGTATATAATACTTGGCTTGTTTGTAGTTTTGTTGATAAAAAAAGCTCAATATTAAATTTTTATATATTCTTTTACTCTTCACAGTAGTCACTGCGCTACAGGATTTTCTGTACCCCTTCTTGGTGCTTAGGCACTATGCGAGGAGCACATGTTGGTGGGGTATTTGTTATCCTTTTTCATATTAACAGTAAACGGGGAGGATGAGTCAGAAAAAAATTAAATACTTTTGCGAAACAATCAATCAAGGATATCGGAACATTTAGATTTGCAGAGTTACTGCGAGAATGGTGGATTTTAACTACAATTAACAAGTCTACATGAACTCCAGAAAAACCAAAAAGTGAAGTAAAATATTCAGGCGTCATGGGATGCCAGTGATCTGCGAGTTAATATTAGCCAATTTCGGTTAGGATAATCGAAAGTCGTTGAACAATCAGAAACAGGGGTAAAAATCCATTGATCACCAAAACGTATGAAGAACATTGGCGACATCATATTTGACATAAATAAGTTGAAGTTTGTGAAACGAAATAACAAAAATACCCCTCATAAAATGTAAAATTCATTCCATTTATTTAACAAACTATTTACGGTTATTAATTTTAGGAACCAATAGTTGTCAGAGCCATAGTCGAAAATGTTGGACGCAAGTGCTAACCCAAATAAATCACTCTTAGGAACAACCGCACGTCGAAATGTATCCAAAATATCCCCAACATAATTTCCCTTCGGCGAAACCGCAATTACACAGCGATTAAAATGCAAAGACAGGCCTTCAATTTTTAGTACTTTGATAGATTAAAGATTTGTGCACATCAGCAGCTTGACCCACCAAAAATAAACAGCATAAAAAGTCTACGTTCAACCAGATTTGTCAACAGTAAAACTGTATCCTGTGTTTACCAATACGAGTCGATCGCAATCTTCACTTTGAAGCGTTTTTAAGCTCTTCATTTTTTTTAATTTTCTTCCCACGGAATGGAGTTTAGAGCAGAGAGGCACAAATAACAAACGCTCCCCAATAGCATTCGAGAAATCAATTCGCATGGGTAAACATCATGGAACTTCCAGATTTTTTTTAAAAAACCAGCCAACTAAATTTACTAAGGGAACAATGTAGACTTGACGGAACCGATTTACCGAATACGCACCAAAACTACCAATCAATCAAGATACAGACACCAAAATTCCATCGAATGAAGCCGCGCTATTGTCGAACGACCAATGACTATAGAGCGTAGAAGAAAAAAAACCCCCATAGAAATGACAATTGCATAACACCTAAACAACAAAAGCACTATTTAAATAAAGAAGGATGATGAACGATCGCAGAAAAAAAGAAAAATTGAAAGCAGAAAGCAATGTGTGGACACTTTAGGGCAATATATATATGTCTGGTCTCTCGACAATATCGGACACGATCCCGAAACACGCTTGCGCAAAAACCCCGAACGATCCCTAAACGAGTTCGACACAAATGCCAGGCCAGTTCCGAAACGAGAAACCGACATTCGAATCGGTAAACCGTCCCAACTTTATAACCGAAATGTCGAACTTAAATACTGATTAGAAATGAACCGAAGAATAATTATATTAAATTCGAAACGCATTCAATCAAACATCCATGACGCCATTCCAATTTTTGGAGCAACGCATATCCAGTGAAAGAAATTGTCGAATGAGATTATTTTTTATTAAAATATTATCGTAAGTTATCTCTTTGGTCGTCAGTATCGCGGTTCGAATCGGTAGAAGGTCTAGAATCGGTTAAACGTTGTTCGGGTCGATCAATTCGGTTCGGTTTTCATTCGTTGAATTGCAAGCAAGTGTTGGTGAAAGTGTGTAGGGGGGTGTGTGTGTTATGTGCGTGGGTGTGACCCCTTCGAAAACTCTGATACATTTTAAAAGTGTAGATGGGATGGGCGGTAAGCTTATACACACACCTAAGTTTTTCCTTTGAATCTGAATTGTACAACGCCTCGATACGAAGACGACGTGGCAAGGTCAGATCAGTGAATCCAATCCGATTGTCGCCAGAGACAATGCTATATATAGTTCTCTCTGTATAATATAAAAAATAGGTGGTCAAAGGTTTCATATTTATATATGTATATATACATGTATATTTATGTATATAGGGCATATAACAAAATGGATATAGACAGAAACGTTTACCATTACGAACGGTAGAAGTAAATCCGACGCTCTAGTAATCCATTAATGAGACAGGTGGGTTAAAAACGCGACGCGAAAGAAAAGTCAGGACATACAGGTGTAGGGTGTGGTTTTATATAGAGGAAGGAAGAAGCCAGTGCTCACTTTTACAACGTCTTAGAAAAAATGCCATGTTTATATACAAACTCCTAGCTACATATAGGATTAAGAGGAGCGATTATTTTTATAGGCTATATTCACAGCTCACCCCCAACAAAAAAAAAGGACTAATTTTACTACAATTCATGTGTGTACTTTTCCCCCTCCAAATTCCCGATTTACTACTAAGAACTTCGATAAATACACAATTAGAAGAAAAAAAATCAATGTTGATAAGATTGATTGAGAAATACATAATTTTAAATACGAAGCCACTTAAAAAGAGAATTCCGCGTATCATGGAGAAATGTTAATTTCGAAAATCGGAATCCCGGGTGATTTAGCTCATCGGAACCCACAATCAAATATTTTTTAAAAATTGCCAATGAATCAACAAAAAATACACAAACCCCCTAATTTGTTTCCGAATACCGATTTCACCTAACTAAATTCCCCCTCCCCATTTAAATCGGACCTGATATTTCGTACAATATCAATAAAGTGACGTACAGATATATTTACAACATGCTGGGACATTCTCGCGATGCTATCCGACGAAGTGATGCAAAATATATATATATAATATATGTATTATATACTGTGTATGTCTGTATGTATACTATACAACGAATATAAGACGGCTTTTCCGCTATTAGTTCCGGCGAGAGAGTTCGTCTACGCTTCGCTACCGTCGTAACACGAGGCCATTGGACACGGGCATCTGTTGCATCGGCATCATCTCGAACTCCACCAGAAGCGAGAAGTGGTCGGATGGGATGTGCGGATGCGGACAGCCGACCACCTTGTGTTCGCGCAGCCAATCGGGATCCAGCGAGCCCAGGAGTCCCAGCGGTCGCATGCACGTATTGGTGTACAGGACGTAGTCGATTAACCCCTTGAAATCGAACCTGGAATATTACAAATGTTGAACTGTCAGCGGATAGCACATTTTCGACGAAAGCCAATTACACCAAAGTCCAACGTCTGTAAAAAATATCCGTGACATGGAAATATAAAGTTTGAATGGATTATGTCAAATGGAACACAAAGTTTACACCATCGACGGTTCTCGACGTTGATAAATTTAATTTTTATACGCTTAAGGTTGGTGTTTTTTGTCCAGAGAGAGTGCACTCACGTATAATTGGTGAAGGGCATGATGTCCTCGCTGTACGCTCGCGACAGTTTGAAGGAATGTGTGAAGTCGTTATTCTTTTCGGATGAGCTCAGCTTCTGTAGGCAGCTTTTGTACGCTAACTCTTTGAAGTCCTGATGATTGGCCGAAATGTGACCCGACGTCAAATATTCGATGACGCCTAGAACGCAAGAACATAGTCCACCACATTAGGAATAAGCCATTTAATATTGCATTAATCGGTTAGGAGGAGAATTCAGGGTGAACAAAAATAAATTAAGACTACCCAATACGAAACAAATACTAATGTGGGATTAACTTGGAGGTTTACTGGCTAATCAAATATGAACCATTAAGTCGCCCCAAAAAAAATAATTGAACAAAATACGCGATGTGATATAACGCACGGCAGATGAATATCCATTTCTAAAAATCGAAACTGGATTTCTGACAATTCATAATTGATTAATGTGTAAAATTGTGCGGATCTGTTGTTCGGTAACTAATATTGGCTTATTCGAACATCCACGCTTTCTTTCGAGGAAACAAGCTAAGTATGTACTGACCGGAGTTCGGCAATGAGTTGAAGTCTCCGCAGAGGAGCAGTGGGATGGAGCTGCCCTCCGACTTGTGGGATCCGGGTCGAAAACTGCGCGACGATTCCTCGACGAAGTTTTTCAGTTCGTTCATCAGCATCATGGTCTGAATCAGCTTCACATCGCAAAACTCTGGATCCCAGTGGATGTGAGCCGTGCACACCAGAAGCGGCTGGCGAACTTGCGAGTGATCAACTGGAATACCTGCAACAAAAAAAAGTGGAATGGATAAAACTGCATTTCACTATTGTGTTCCAAACATAAGAGTTCGAAAAGTGCTTTATGGGTGCTTCGAAAAATTAAAAAACGTCTTTTAATCATGTTGTTCAAACAACTTTGCTTGAGCAATTAACTCCCGTAATTAATTATTCGTAAATAATTTGTGAGTCACAACTTTGGTTTGAACATGTGCACTTTGGTTTCAATTTAAAAGAAGTCCTTTAGTGTTTTTGCGTCGAAATTAACTGCGCGTTAAGATCATTACACATTTAGACGGGCAGACAAATTTCTTTTTAAAGAATATAAGTTAGCATTTATGCTAAGGCTTAAATGTAATATCAAGTTGTGTCAAATATCTAGAAATTGAACTGGTGGCTGACCACAACTTTTAATTGCTAATGCAATCGGGATAGAATTTCTTTGAGTTGCTTATTACATTGCATTTGACAATTTTATCGATGACGATTCTCACAAAAGCACTGCTTACCATTTTCCCAGGCCCCCTCCTTCGTTTCCAGCAGAGCGGCCAGTCCAATGTTGTCCTTGGTCATCACCCGATTCAGCATGTCATCAGACCCCTCGGCGTTGGCCATCGCCAGTTGAGTGAACTCGACAAGATGCTCTTTAATTAGTCGAAATCTAAATGAAGAAAAGGGGAACGCACATGAGAACTTGGAAGACAAAAATTAGAAACTATTATAATAAATAAAATAGTGCCGAAGCACGCCGAATCGGATGTCGAGTTAATGACTATTTTGCCAAAAAGCAAAACGTTGAAAGCTAGATTTTATTTTCTCGTTGACCAACGAGAAAATATTTTCAAATATCCACCATTGATTACTGTAACTATCGGATTACACTGCTATCTATCTAGCTTTCAACTTTTTGCTTTTTGGCAAAATAGTCATTATTATAATAAACGCGCTAAAAATAAAAAAATAAATGAACATTTGAAGTACATTTATAGGTTTGTTCCGCTACATGAATTTCCATATTTAATTCATGATGCATGACAGTGTTTCAATAGTTCCTCAAATTAAAGCTACATCCGCTTGTCAAAACAGAAGAAACATTTACAGAACAAAAAAAGTTCATCGTAAAAGGAACAATCTATCGATTTTGTCACAAATTTTGTGTAACATTTGGAATGGCCTAGATTTTTTAAATTTAATGACAGCAATTTCGGTTTGGTGTCAAATTAAAATTTATGTTACAGTAACAAAACCACAAATTGCTCATAAAAAAACGAAACTTCTGATTTTATTTTTATTTTTCAGAAAGTCTGGATTGGCTTGCAGATTGGATCATTGTAATTTTTCGGTTACAGCGCACTTCATGAGTCTTGAAAACCTAATTTCAATGAAAATCTTCGTTTAGGATCACATTTGATGTGCATAAAAAAGAAAATTAATATTTGAAAGTCAGTACCATTTAGAGAATTACTGGTTACAGAGAACTGTTTGAATTCGGAACAATTATCAAGTAGCAAAACTATATTTTGACACAAACCGAAAATGTCTATGAAATTTCAAATTTCTTGAATACAAAGGCGGGTCCTTCTCGCACTCACCACCGTCAATAGTGTTAAAATACACTGCTTGTTTTAACCCACATCGCTTCACAGTTAGATTGTCGCCAACTACGTCACTTCAATCGAACAATGACATTGGGCAGGCGTTAACGTCGAGCAAAATAAGCAATCTAAGCCATATCCAGATGACATATCTGGTTCACGAGCGTCGCCTTGGCACGAACCGATCGGGTGAGCGGATTCGCTGTTACCCAATTTCGAGCTCATTGTTTTCGGACTCGCGTATCCTTGACTTTGCCGAAAAAATTTAAATAAAAAAGGGGAAGTGTGTGGCCAAGTCGCCAACCGAAAATATGAGGAGTTGTCACGCAGCGGACGATGCAAAACAACAACAACAAAAAATGATGACGAGGGAACAGGTCAAACGTTGTATCAGCGTTGACCCACAGTCAGGATCGCTCAACTGGAAACACGATCGGCAATAACGCGGACGGATCATCGAGGCATTGAAATGGTTAGACAAAAAAAAGCTCCACGCAATACATGTACTAATGTGGGTCAGCATTGCATTTTTCTAATCCCCAAACAATTTGCATCACAAATGGGTGTGTGTGTGTGTGTCGACAACAATTTGAAATGTATATATACAGACGTAGGGCTTCAGCTGTCTCAATGTAGCTTCGCGGCCTGTTGGCCAACTACTTTAATAAATCGATAGAATATGTTAATTTGTTACGCAGGCGATACGAAATTGTGATGTGAACACTTTACTAGACAATAACATGAACAGTTGACCTAATTGTCAACTGACAAATAATTACTTGCATTAAGAAATTCCGATTTTTAATTGCGATAGACAGGATTCTATTTTAGTTTAGTACTTTTTCCCCAATCACAAGTGGAAGAAAATGGTTATTCTTTTCGAAAATATGTACTTATTGTTCACCAATGGAAGCTTTCGATAAAAACAGAATTCTTTTTTCAAAAAAGAAATATGTAAATATGTAAAGGTTCACCCTCAATTGAATAAGATAATTGAATTTTCCTCTTTCAACAAAATGAGGAAAAAGAAATAGTCGCGCCATAGCTCCAAAGAAACACATTTTTCTCTGCACATTTAAAGCAGTTCTGCATTCAATAAATTAGCCGAAGCGAATGACCAATGCGAATCTGAGACGCGAGAGATTTGATTAAAGAAAACAGAAGCTATACAATCTAAAAGTCCGTAAACATTCGTCAATAAAAACGACGCGATGACGTCGTTTAGAGCTCCTTTACGTCGTTGAGACTTGAGTCAATCGAAAACATTGGTGTTATCAGTTGCTCACTGGATGCGCTGCGATCATCTACATACAAGACAACTAAGACCCACCAAATTTCGAGACTGCTAAAAATATGATTATGATTTTGAATGATCGCAGACGCCAATCTTAATACCGTCCGGAACTGGAGCTAAGCGGTCGATTGGTTAAGGAGTCGGCGTTTGGACGAGACAACTTACTTGCTCGTTCTGAAAAAGATGGCGCATCCGTCGACAAACTTCCTCTCATTCTCGCTCATCGTCTTCGCCCGCGACTTCGGCGAAAATATTCCGTCGTAGCCGTCTTTGCGTAGCTCGGGCAGAAACAAATTGTAGTACTGCTCAGTCTCCACCTCCTACAAATATACCAAGGGAACACGGAAAAAATTAACAAATTGTATATCAAACTTCGGTTTTATTAATATTTTTTAAAATATGTTCCAGGCATGGAATCCAACCAGAGTCTCTGCCTCAAATCCTTCCTATGACCACCCATGAGTCGACAAATGAAATAGGAGTCTGTATCATTTTTTTCTCGAATAATTTCAAAAAGAAAAGACCTTTGGCGCACCAACCAGGCATTTGGAAATACAAAAACAATAATTTCAAATAACCCGGAACAGCGTCGGACGAATAAAGACGAACAGAGTCGGTGAGAAACTCTCTTTTTTCGTCCGGCGCTGTCCCAGACACAACCCGCTATTTCTTAGATAACAACAATTATTTTGTGGCAAAAAGCGTTCACCTTGCCTTTGAAACGGCGGTGATCGAACGAATAAAAACTATCGACCACGACTGACCTGCAAGCTGATTATATCCGCCGAGTAGTGTCTAATTTCGTCCATGATTCCTTTCCGCCTGTAGTCCCAGTTGAGCGCCCAATTGGGGCAATAACCGTACATCTGTCGGGTTGCATATTTGTCGCAGAGGACGTTGTAGCACATCACAGTGAAAACACCTGCGAAACGACAACAAAAATTTAATGACGTCGCGTAATAACAGCGTGGCTCTTCCCCCCCGAAAGAAGTAGAGCGGCTCAGGGGCGACGAGTAACAACACTCCTCCGTCTCCTTTCCAGGTCTCGTCCACCTATAAAGCAAAAGTTGGATTCTCTCGCATGGAGGAGGACGGCCAGCAGGCAATTTCACTTACATTTTGGGCGAGATCCGTTGGGGTGAGACAGCGTTATCCAAGGGCGCTGAGGTGGCTGGGCGCTGGTCACTGCAAATGGAAAAAACGAAATGGGTGCAATCAGTCAAGTGAACATTCAGAGCAGAACAATGTATTTCTAATAAAAAAAATGAGTCATTTGAACTTTCCGATATTTTTCGGTAATTTCAATGAAAACGAATTTTAAAACAACGATACTTCTGTAATCAGCGTGACTTAATCCATAAAGACAAGTTGATTATAACTTAATAAGCGAAATCTCTTGACAAAGAACGATTATTGTACGTAATAAATTTGTCTAGTAAATTAAATACGGGGCAATTAAATGCAGTATTCGTTAAGAATGTCTATTGTTTTCAACTTTAAAAAATTATTTTGCCATTACCATATTTGAATAAGCAGGTCAGATAGGCTAAATAGGTGAACACCAACAATTGTTTACGTTCGGTGACCTTAAGACCGTAAGATCGGCATCGGGGATGAGGTAAAAATGAAGTCCGAGGGGGGGGGGGAAGGGGCGGATGATTCAAGATTTCTCCTGACGTAAGATCTCGGTCTAGGTCGTGGAGAGAGGATGCAATTTGTTTTCTTTTGCAGAATGGTGATCCAATAATCATGGCGAGAGATCCAGTGATTATTATATTGACCGATCAATGCTTGAATTGCACGCGTTGTTGCTGCTGAAATTCGTGACAGCGTTTCCTTAAATAATTGGTCACGAACGATACAGCCCATTTCCATTAGCGAATTTCAAAGTTCCTTGAGAACGTCCGAGGATGATGGTCAAGAGATTGGCAATTACCAAACGTGATTCGCTGGCCAATTTTGACCACTTCTATTCAGCTTTGAACAGTTTTACAAACCAGTGTTCTCTATCCCTCTCCCCCACCTGTCCGGTGCGACGACACCGAGATTCCCAACGCGCCCCCATCTCTAAGATGGTTGGAAAAATTGCTAAATGAAAAGAAAAACTTGCGCGTATTAAGTCATGCATGGAGTTGGGCAATCTCTCTCTCTTGAGTGAGGCGGTTAAAGTGAGTTGCATAATTTTTTCGCAGAGAACGCAATCAGTCCGACCGCTAGGCACGCGATCACTAATTACATCGTACACCCGCCCAAGGGCAGCAGGTGACTAGGTCACCGATGGCTGAGCCACCCCCTGCCTCTCTCTCCATCCCACCTCCTGACCGCAAGTGGCCGGGACAAACAAGAGAGGACGCGACCAACACCAGTCGCTAAAACAAGCTATCTGGAAATCACAAACTCGATCGAACTTGAATTACACCAAACTTAAATTACGAATTTACAGATGCATGGAGGAGCAAAGCACGAAGGTGAAAAGCTCCATAGTGTAACGCTTACTTAATAAAAGAATGTGGGCGCGATTCGATGAAACATCTACAAATCATAAAACCCAATTAATTGCAATGGATGGAATGTAAGGTGTGCAAATTATTAATGCTGACATTTGAATACAGCGAATCATAAAAAAGGAACTGATGAAGTGGAACATTTATTTTTCGTTCGCCTCGAATTTCACAAGACGAACAGGTTGCCAAAAAAAGATATATTCATATTTTATATAGCACAAGGTCGATCGCATTTTTTGAATTTGACACGCCGGGAAATACGAGCACTCCGAATTCGATATTCGATTTTAAAATTCCTCTTGGGGGAAATTCCGGCGTCACAATTCCAAAACATTTGGTTTCAATTGCCACCGCTGGTGGAGCTTTCGAGCGACCATTCGACAGCATGTTGGCGAACCTACGTTTAATTCGAAGACGTCTGATGACACGAAATAAGTGGTCCAATGTTATAGTCACGTATTGAATATTGTCGAATTACAAGAACAGCGAAACTCTCCATAAATCGACCAGGAACTGATTCTAAGTAGCAATCCTAACGATAAAAGATCATATTATACATTACGTTATTACGTTTTGAGCGTCACAAGAGCCCACAAAAATATTATTATTTTTCTTGCCGAAATAAATAAAAATAATATGACCCAATGGCCGACCAGTATCGACCTTCGTGTCAATGAGTTCTTGAGTCAGCAACCACGTTAAAAAAAACTTTCCCGACTGATACGAAAAGAAAAATAAGGCCTGGAAGCAGCTTCTCGAATCTGAGAATCTCAAATTGATGAAACAAAATGTTAAAAGTTCGCCAAGTCAGTTATCTTTTATTGCGCCAAGACATCCGATCCCCGACGATGACGCAAGATGGAGGGCAGACCGGTGCTCGATATAACGTTCTTCACCTTTGCTAATTGTGTCGAATCGCTGCCAAAAAGAATTCCAATGTCGAACTAAGACGATTGAAGGTCCCCTCCAAAATTAAAAACAGACGCAGACCGCAGGCGATTTACACGGGACGTAAGATTTCAGACACAACAGGTTTCGTGTTTGCAACTTGTTTTTTTGGTAGAATTTTGAAATACAACCAAATTCCAGTTTCGCCTTCGGTCATCGGAGATACTAATGGAGAAACGTTGTACGTCTATGCTACAAAATGCTTCAAATGAAATAACTTGATTGATAGATTGGGCTAAGATTGCTAGACATGATTTAAATGTGTTAGCGCGTCACTTTTTAAAAATATGAAGTGATCACACCATTTTCAATTTTAAAAGGTCGCGATGGTCAAAACTTCAATTCGATCGGTCCGTTCAACAGGAATTGTTGTCTTTCGTCCGGCCTGTCCCGGGCAAAACCCCCATTTTTAAGGAATTGTTGTAGTTCGTCCTTCCTGGGCATAAAGTTTTCGTAAAAGCGATAGTGGTTTTAGGAGGAAATGCGCGGTCATGCCATAAATTTTAAAAGCGCTGCCACGAAGTTGCAAAACATTCGCACAACTTTCGTTATCAGGTTCTGAAGTCGATTATGAAAATATTATCGCTGTTGGCATTTTCCCAGCGGCGTTGGAATCGTTTCACTTTTATCAATTCTGGTAATAACACCGGATGAAAAAAACAACTCAAAACATATTTCCAAACATGACCGACTTCCCCTAATCTGTCCTGGGCACAAAACACTTTCGGAAATTAAGACTTGCCATAAATGCTCGATTCCATCCTGTTGGAAACAGTTACGTTTTACTTTTTTTGGTCATCTGGTTCTAGTTTGTAAATGTCATGACTGCAAACTCGGACCCGGGAATGACCAGACTTCCCGAGACGCTGATCGGTCACATTTGGAAAGCCGCCAGCGTGTGTGTCAATAAAGTTGAAGGGCGGTCACCGTTATGCAATCAGCAATGACAGAAGTTGCAACACATTTCCGGTATCAACATGAAACGGTGCACACGTAGTCAGTCCACAAAGGTTTTCGAGAAAAACTAGTGGGAAGAGGCACACGCCCAAACAGTTGCTCCCCCTTACCCCCAAACAGACAATTAACATCGAAATGCATTAAAAATTAAACGTGGTTTCTACTTCTAGTCTTAATAAATAGCATTAATTGTGGTTTTTATTTTTCTTCTTTTGTGCTGCGGTGGTTAATTTAGATAAGTGTCATACGGTTGGCCATACGATCGAATCATATGAAACTTTCGCGAACCTGCGCAACCTATGAATTTCGCTGGTTACAATAAATGACCTAATAAAAACTGAAAAAGTCTCCCCCGCTCGACAGGCATTCGACAAAATATAATTAAAAGACAGTTTCATGTGAAAGAAAATTCGATCGTGCTGACAACCCTTAAAAGTCAGCGCAGCGATCAAGGTAAATCAAACCGACACGAAACACTCCTGACTTTCTTGCCTTTTCATTAAGAAGTAACACACGGATAAACAACAAAAATATATTTTTTAAAAACCAGCTGTCGTTGAGCCAGACCCCGCCTGTACACGCAATTTGCTCCGTCACGAAGAACGAAACAAAATTAAAAATGATAATAAGAAATAATGGTCGCCTTCACTGTATGTTGTGTGACGTGTGAAATAGGTCGCGGCTTGCACATTATGTTGTGTTCCGATTATTCTTTGCAAAGACGGCTTGTCATTTTTTTTAAATTGCTGCAGGTGACACTACCTCCCCCTCCCCCTCCTCCACAGACAACTTTTCTTAATCATAAGCACATTTTACAAGAAACATTATCAATTTTTAACTGGCACATTCCCAAATGTATGGAAACTTTTGGGACGTGTTACGAAAGCTCTAGCAACAACTCCACGAAGAATAACTCCATGACAAAATATCACGGATCCCACCCATTTTTGGTGACCTTGCGTCCCGAGGCACCACCGAGGTTGTCAAGTCAGCGTAAATCTCGGGTCTCAGTCGGACATGTATCGCACCGGATTGTGACCAAGGGTTTCCAGATTATGAACAAGCGATTGTTGATGGGACCAACCGTGCAATTGGAAGGGAATTATCGTGCGAAATATAGCTATGTACACACGAAATTTCAGAAATCAGATGATTTGTCGCAACCTGACGATTCGCGAAGAATCAGGCTTAGAGTGTACAAAATTCAAGCAAAAGTCACGCGAGTCAACGATACTCGACGACACTAATTCGGTTTAATGTCACACTTGTGTAATGGCGCCAAACGAGGCCTAATTATAGTTGACAAACCACACACTGTCTGAATAATAATGATAATATTGAACCCGTTCGGCGATTAGGTAGAACTGCGTGACAAGACACCAAATTGGCAAAGCATGAATTTTATATTGACTTGACAGTTTTTACAAAATGAACAATTTCGGATCTCTGTGAGAATTTTTTTAATCCAATTTAGTCAGCTCAGACTGTCTGTGGCGATATCTACCTACCCGTCAGGCGCCATTGAAATTAAAACAACCAACTGTAGAAAAACGAGTATAGCTTAGACATGTCTGCTAGAACTGTCTTGTGCTGGTTCAGACTTGGTCGATTGTCTCGTCAACAAACTAGAATACGTAGATTACACGTGTCCGCCCTCCCTTCACAATTCACCCGTAAATCTTGAATTATTATACACATTTTTTAAATTACGGGTGCTTAAATGAGAAAGCCCTCCCACAAGACTGTGACACACCGAGTCCTCCCACATGACTATGAATTTACAATGATAAAAAAAATACAAATTACGATAAAATAAAAATCGCGGCAACATGAGAAATTTGAGCCCCACCCAACTTCTGACGGCTATTTTCCAAAAACTCACTTAATATTTAATTACTTAAAATAAATCTCTTGTTCCTTTCCTTTTTATCTAGCGATTTGCATTGCGTAATAACGCTTAAAGCGTTCAAAATCTTTCTGAGAAATTATTTTTTATTAAAAAATCACGAATTTGGCGCGCCCTTTAAATTATCGTTTTAAAGGACGATATTGCAACGCCGCACTGTGTACAAGTATCACTTGATTAGAAACCAAAATTGCTTTGACCGTTTTATTGACTTACTAAAAAAAAATGGACGAGACACGCGGCGCCATCTATCGACAATACATGTATCAACGAGCTGCTAATCACATCATACGGTGGGTGGAGATTTGCGTGAGAGATTCACGGACGGAGCTCCAACATAAAAATATACAGTAGAGAGATATGAGCATTTTGATTTCACATGTATGGACATTGAGTTGGCCTACTTATATATTCTTCCGAAAAGAAACAAGAGAAGCGGGGAGAAAAAAACCCCACCACAAAAGACGTATCCTTAAGGCAGTGCTCCGCCGTGAAAATACGTACTAGGCTGCCCTAGATTGGCATAGTTCAGCCGGCCATCAGAACCACAACAACAACAAAAAATATATTTTTTTGACAGGCGTAATTATATAGGAATGACATAACCGAATTCGTGTATCCCCCTCGTCCAACTAAAACTATAAAGTGAACTATAAGAGTGGTGAGATCATTTCATAAGATAATGGATGGACAAACGAACGTCTGAAACGCAAGACCACAAATGTGTGTGTCTGTGGAGGAGTGATTCGGGTACAAATGACTCATTACCTGGATAGGTCTACATTAGAACAAAAGAGTCCACGAAAGATATAATGAAGCACGAGAGATGGAGAGAAAAGAACAATACGTTGACCATGTGAATGTGAAATGAAGGTCAAAATAGACAGCCCCCTTTTCTATATTTTTCAATGGTGGCAAGCTTCAAAAAATGAATGTCAAAATCTTTTTGGTATAACATGATTGGTTATAAACGTCGTATCAAGCTAACCAGCAACTACGAGTATGTTTAAGATCATTTAATCGTTTTTGATTGATTGATTGATTTAATTCGTAATCGTTTTAAAGGTGAGGGGGAAATCTTGGCTTTGTCTGTGCTGGTAGGTGACAAACCAAGGATGACAGAAGATCTAGAGTGTGTGTCTTCAACTGCTGTTTTGTGTCGTCAAATTGTCTCCGACCTCTAGTGATCCTGTAGATAAAAGCTTTCCGATGGTTCTGATCGAGTACCGTTTCTCCGTAGATGGCTTAAGATTTAGTCCTGAGCTGTTCCAAATCCCATCCACCCACTTGACGACTTTCGACTAAAATAGGAATGAACAGGTCAGCGACTTCGTTTAGATCATGCTAGTCAAGCGAACCAATCGAGGGTATTCATGTCAAACTGATCTAACAATCTGAAAAATGTGAAAGCCCCGAACTAGGTGAGAGAAGAGCTTCTTGAAATCTCAGCTAAACCGACTGAAAATAAAGACAACTGAACTAGGCAACAACAAAACTGAGACGCTCGCTGAGCCGTACCTCTACGAAGAGAAAAACACATTGAATAAACAAAATGCAGTTTCATTATATAAAAATAAACCACTTCAAATATTATGAAGTGTGCACAAAACATAGTTTACAAAAAAAAAAACAGTTTGACCGGGGCCTCCACCCTCGCTTTGCTACTTCGGTTAGAAATCTCCTTTCCTCGTCATAAGTGTGAAGTTAGTGACTCTGGCCCGCGGCAATGCCGTCAACACCTGTTTGTGGGTATATATTGTAATTGTAATTGTGTAGGAATTCCTCTTGCCCGAAAAATTGTAGTGGTCTCGACCGGGAATGGAACTTGAGATTACTGCGTCTCACTACCACCTGTACTCTTAGAAATGCCAAAATAAAAATCGCAAGTCACAATAGACGGAGCAACGCAACATATGTTCACTACAGAATCTCCTGTAGCGCTATTAATTGCAGTTGCAACTTAAAAAAGTATGAAAAAATATATCATTTTTCGGAAATATGCCTACAGCCCCAGGCAGCATCCATATAAATTCCAGGACTTTGCTTTTAGTGGAAGGATGCGAGCCAGCTCGGCCGTATCGCATCCACGACGCGTGTAATTAATGCGCCACCAAACAAAACAAAAAAAGGGTGTCTTTGGGACTGCTGAACCTTGCCCTTGGCAGTGACTGACAAGGTCATGAGAGACGATTCGCACCTGCCTGTTATGGAGCTGCCGAACCATGCCCGAAAAAACACAAGCTAATTAGACGACAGACCATCCGCATGGCAACGCATTGTTCCTCGTCCAAAACAATTGAGAGTTTTTCAGACACATGCTGTTGTTGTAAAAAGTCTTGAGTAAAAATTTGTGAACAGGAACAAATCGGCACAAAATAAGCGATGCGAATAGCTAGTTGTGCAGATTTACGATTTGTAATTATTCCTGTTCCTAAGTGGCGAACGTCTGACGGGTGACAAATGCTTTTACAGGATTTTTTACGTATAAATTGATATATCCAAGTAGAGTACATGCTCCACCGAGTCTTCTGAAATTTACTGATCAGTTGGTTCAGGTACATTGGCAATCTGAGGACAGCCGTTGGACACATCAGAAAGTGACGTAAGAAACTAGTCAAGCGAGCACATATTCGAAATATCACTTGTTTTTATTAGCCTGAAAAAATTTCGTTCTTAGGTTTGATGTTGAGTTGATGAAATGTAGGGACAGGTGAATAATCCGAATTTCACAGAGCGACATTCACATAGAGCAAAACATCTCCCAATATTTTCCCGATTTATGCTTTTTAATTGAAAGTGAAAGTACAAATTTGCCACCTCCTCAACTTCTTCTCCTATCACACCCGACTCACTTCGGATACGAGATACACCAAAACCAGGTACGCTGTAAATAAGTCATTGGCAACAAAAATCCCCTCTACTCAAGGCCAAGGTCAGCGGCAACAGTGCGTCCGCCTCAGACCAGTCATCCATCAAAATAGGAGACAACCTTTCTTGGGATTATGTAAATAGCCAACCCAAGATTTGAAAGGGTTAAAATAAAATTTTCGAATTAAGTGCAAAAATCCAATCTTGACATGTCATGCTATCGAAAGATGATGTCACGATCGCCAAAAAATTACAAAACAGCGCCGACAGAGGTCAGCAGAACTTTTCTCTATTCACGAATAAGAAAATCTTCATATACTATTTTGCTCTAACGATTCGCTCAAATGCTTCAAGACGTAATTGGAGGCCATTGGGTTCACTCAAGCAGTTTGGTTTAACTCCGACATGCGTGAGAGGGTTGCGTTAATTAAACGTTTACTACTGTACAATTAATTCTATCTATTTCACGAACGCAATTGCGACCACAACGACAAAAATACGTCCAGTCCGGTGCATACGCCTGGCGAGCAATAAATAAAATCCTGGCCGACAGAACGAGGTCCAGACCCACCCTAACCCTTTTTCCAGCTCACGTAAGTCAGGCGTGAGGTCTCAGGTATAGACACGCATTAGTCGGTCATATAATAACATCATGTTCAATGACGACTGAAGTGCAACCAAACATCCACACCTACGTCTCACTTTCACCACGCTTTTTCTACGTCCCGACGATAGGCCGACCAGGTACACAAAAATAGCCCCAACACCAAGAACATCTCAGTGCACGTACTTCACTTTCCCGGGAAACCAGCGTCCAGAACAACAATGACTTCGAAACAGAGCCAAACGTCAGACCAACGAACTGAATCATCAATGTGATTGCCGATGACGTCAGTCGTCATCGGAGAACGCAATTTTAAGGTGTGAGATCGCATTCGAATTCGCAAACTGATTCCAAGGCAACCTGATTTGTCTCCGACTACGCTGTATTTGCGTGGGGCAACGTCGAGGCTCCTAACCAATCTTCCCCCCCAATGGCGAGGCTACTATTATTGCACCTGAGCTACAGAGGACACGCATATCAAAGAGGACACACAAAAGCGAAGTCTGCCAATATGCAGGCCCCACCCAAAGGCACAACACAACTGAAAGGGGTGGTTGGTAGTCGGCAGGTGGGAGGAGGAGAAATGCGTCGCGCAATAATGATACCTCTATTATAATGATAAATAATAACTCGGCTCGAGTGCAAAAAAAGGCGAGCCAGGTCCAACAAAACGGATGCGGGAGGAGGATAGCTGCAAAAGGTATTCTCGCATATTTATCGTGCAAGTCCCGAGTTGCGCAACCTCGTCGCATGTACCAACCACAATAGAGGGAAAATAATTTTCTCAGGTGACCCATTAACAGACCGTTTAGTTTAAGAAGGTGTACAGGTACAATCCGCATGGACAGAACCCAACTGGGGGGGGGGGATGATTCCCGACCGCAAGTTGCAGTTTTCTGCATTTAACTTTAGTAGGTATCCTCCTTGGACCGAGTGCGCAGTTGAAATATCTAAGAAAGATTTCATGGAAGGATAAGTTTCATTATCTAGTTAGCGAAAAAACTATAAACTAAAAAATCCTCAAAACTATTAACGCCCTCTGGTGGCTCGCTGCAGTTATATTTGATCGATGGTCGGATAACTATAATAGGTGCTAACGACAGTAACTTTGGACTATCGCCCGTATTGGGCCGGGAAAGCACCTCCAGCGGCGACAATTTCAACCTGTCGTCACCTTCCAAATGACGAAATCAGCGCCACCAAACGCCGGGGCACTTACAGGTCTCTAAAATGGTTCTTACTGATGATGGTAGGTGGATCTCATGAGCATACAAACGCACATTCGGAACGTCCCAAAAACACGAAGTACGTTTGTTTGTATTTGCGGTGCTGAGAGTGCAATTAAAAGTGCGAGGGGTCTGACGGTCGAACACTATTAATTAAGCAGCATTGTTATTGCCTCACTCTCATTGTGCGGCGTTGGCATTTTTTTTTTGACAACCTTTCCTCGATTCTTCCATTCGATCCGCTGGGGACACACGTCGATGTGGGTCAGCGCAAACTACAGGACAAGTTGCCAAAAAAAAAAACTTTCTCGACGAAAGTATAGCTACAGGTGTACGACATATGCATCAGACACCATCATGCTATTGAGAATGACCTTTTAGAAGAAAAAAGAATTCCGTAAATTACAAAACTACAACGTTCTACGTCCACGAGTAAATCGTGACGTCATCAACCCCAAAAGTAACTTCCACGCTCCCCAAATTTTGAATAAATTGACGTGAACACAACGTGAGCGAGACGAGTGACGTCATCAAGAGTCCGGCGTCACAGTAGTGACCGCTTGGTGGCGCTGCTCGTCCAAATGAGCATTCCGCAAACTCTGTACTATCAATTATATATGGCTGCACGTCGAAACAATGACGCGATGTTGGAAAGTGAAACCTGTTGTCGAATGTCGAACGTTGACATGTTTCCGCATTAAAATTCACTTGTCACATGACATCATCCACAAAACAAAACAAAAAAAAAATGATGCAATGCTATTGACGCTCCAAGCGCTCGCATAATCTAATTTCCCCGCCAAAACGGATGCAGGCCTTACAATAAAGTTATTCAATCCTTTAAAAAAAATACTGCAATTACCAAACTGATACACGAGTAGGGAACTAGGGTAATCAAATCCTACGGGGGTGGAAACGCGAATTACGAGCGTGTAAAAATAAAACGACCGAGCATTCGTGATTTTTTTTAGTCGTTGTGCATAATTTCAGAGTGCGACATAATCACCTGTCTGTTCCAATGGCATATTTCATTTACACTCGAGCGACGAATAAAATAGCGGGTCATGTACACGCAGAACATCGTGTTCCGGGTCGCAAGGGTTAATTCTGATACCTTGTCCGGTTCGCATTAACCACTGGCGACAAAACAAAAGCAAGCACGAACCCGTATTTACAGTAGTAACTGATTCCGAAGTTAATTGAATGTCTATCCCAGCCATTCCCCTCAATAAAAAGTGGGTTCTGACATGCAATGTGGTGCTCGTAATTTGTCATCAGATGCAGCAATAGTATCAATTAAAAAAAAAATCATTTTCTTTACTATTTTTCAATTGAGGTTCTCCAGTCACTCTGACCACCACCACCGAGCATGGACAAATCCATCAGCTAAAGAAGGTGTTTTCTCAGCAGCAATGCGCTCTATACTAGTCTTACATTCCATTTGGGAATCCGCGTCTGACCACTCTACCCTCCGGGAACCATTTGCATAATTAATACCAATCCAGCCTTTTCACAGCGGGTAGTCGCGACCCACATCTTCAACTGATCAACGCGAACCAGTTCATATTTCCAGGAGCAATGACTTGAACGAGGTAGCCGTTACAAGAAGCAAATAAGATGGTCAGATTTTTTTTCCTGCGCCCAAGAGATTACAAATCCATCTCAACCCTCTCCTCCCTCCCGATCCTTTGGTTTTCATAATCTTACTCCAACTAATGGTATCTGTAATGCGTATGGCTGTCACGAAACTGAGGCCGTTATCCAATGAGGAAGAATTAAAAAACGAGTTTTTAATCTATAGAAATTTGTGCACCGTTTAATCCTAAACAAAACTTATGATGCGAAAAAAAATCGCCACCTTTGGAGAATTATCGGCCCTTAAAATATATTTTTCTGGTGTGTTCTGACTATCAATTGTTGATTTCGAGTGTCAACAACTCAAATCCTACTATATTTATCAGAGGAAACATACAAACAAATTTAAATAAATTGATTTGGGGTTTACCAGTTGGTCAAGAAAACCCTTACTTTGATTTCTAATTGTTTTCGTTTAATATCATATTTTTATTTAAGTTGTCATAAATGACTCGGCCAATGGAAGCTCCGCAGAAGCGCCATGGTCAGAAAGAGTTCACACGTTGGTGCCTCCCAAAACGAATACACGTACCATAGCATAACATGCTTGTGAACCACTTTATCATAATGGTAAGGGGGGCGAGGCGATTCTCATGTCCCCAGTCGTGTCGTACCTAAACGTGGATGGCGTACGTCAGGTGGACTGAGAACGTCGTGAACGACGACGACAAAGACGACGACAAGCGGGCGCGACGTCGGCATGACAATAACTATGTCACGTAGATTGTCGGGACACGGTTTGCATAATGCAATACCTGTGTTTTGGGATAGAATGTGTGGAGTCGACTACAAAGATGAATGAATAGAGATGCAGCTTTACGGAAAGACGATTCTTCGTGACGAACGAATAAAATACTGAGTACTGGGGTTTGGGGCATTCAAATGGCAAACCGTGACATTTGAAAATGAAACTTGATGTTCCGTCAAAATCACGACCTATTCGTCGTACGGCAAATGAAATTCTGACTGGAATTGGAATTTGTCAAAATCAAAATCTATTAACTCTCAACTCTGTTACTACAAACTCTATTAGGGAGCGCAGGGTCCGTGAAATAATGTATTAAAAAAATTGCACAGTTTACCATTTGTACTGTCCTGTACGTCCAATGAAATAATGGTTTTAAAAAAATTATAGTTTAAATACGGCTTTATTTAGCTGAAGACCAACCAGCGTCCTACACCTATGTTAAACCTGTACGGCCAATGATTAACCGATTAGAACTCGGGCCCACAACCCCTTGAACCAAAAGACAGGCGCACTACAACCACTAGCACTAGCCAAACAAGGAAGGACACTTCCAGCTGGCATTTCCGGATTTAAAATTGAATCAAAACTAAAAATTGAGTGTCCCGACTCTCAGAGCAGGATCGAGGCGTGACCACCAGCCGCGCCATTCCGTCAATACATATCCGATACCGGTACATGTAATAATACCTCCGCACAATATCAGGGCGCGTAAAATGAAAAATTAAACAGAAATCGTCGTGTTTTTGCCCCCTTCACTCGATAGACCAACGAGTCACCAAGTAAGCACGCAACAACGGTGGACCGATATCTACTAGACCCCACCCCCACCATCATCTCAACAGTGCAAGGTACATGTGCAATATCTACTCGAGTAACTGCGTACAGGAAAATAACTAAACCCCTTCGTGCCAAATACACTCCACCCACTCCACACGCCAAAGGATCACGGAAACATTTCATGTTCAATTATAATTTCGCATGAGAAAAACCTTAGTGTATTACGAACAAATAACTCCCCTATTCGTCTACCCAATCTTCCAAAACGTATATATACACTCTTGCCTTGGAAGGGTGACGCGCACGGGAAAAAATACGGACACGCCCTTATCATTTGTGAGGGCCCGGATTTGCAGGTTTTCATTTTTTTAAAAATTCATCCATTACCACTTTCGTCGAAATTTTATTACTGATCGTTAAAAAAAGGTGTTGCAAAACTACCGTCATTGGAGGGAAAATTGCTTTGAGTTTGGCATCCGGTATTTCGCTGGGAGCATCACGGGAAAACAACGCCTATTTGCCGCGGGTAATAGAACGGAGTAAGAGGTAATCTGGTGCTGTTAACTTGAAGTGTGGGCATGACTTGTACCGTTTAGTGTAATTTAAGTCGCAACTGTGGATGCCTCTAATCTCGGATATCAAAAATGGTACGCTAGTGTAATACCACACTTACCTACACTTGCCAATAGAATTCAACAATGAAAGAGAGCCAAAACTTACCTAGAAAGAACAAGAGAAAAAAGCACATTATTAAAAAGTGTACAACAACCTTTTCTGTCATGCAAAGTAAAAAGTGCAACAAATACATATTTGGCAATTGAAAATCAACAATCTCTGCAACGTTTTTGTGAATCCCGTATTCGGCGACATTTCAGAATCTAATTTTTTCAGCGACGCTCAGTCTGGATCCATTTACATGATGGAGCATTTCGTGTTCTGCTCTACGGAAATTTAAATTTGTTTTGGAATATAATAACAAGCATGCGAGATTAGAACCTCAAGCGCGTTTCGATTTAAAATCTTTCAGCACATGTGCGTGTCAGACCAAAACAAAATGACATCTCCGTGGGATCAAAACAAAACATGAAAAGATCACTCGTGCCAATTACTCCTAAATGGCGCGCCTCGCACAATCACGCAGCCATATTCGGAGGTGGCCAAGTTAAGCGGAAACTGGAATAAACGCGACCGTTAGGCATCGTGTAACTGCAAAAAAAAAAAAACGCCAGCGAATACTTTGACAACCCCAAACGCAGCTGACCATGAAGTGAACTTTGCACGCACAAAAGTGCACTCTCATTCCAACATGGAAATCAGTTGGCACGTACCAACGCAACCCCCCCACCCCTAATACCATTAGCGGTCTGACGACGTCCTAGTCACATGGCAACAGCGAGGTACGTTGCAGTTGCTGGGCGTGGCCGAGGAACACCTAGTTCAAGCTGAACGAGACTGCTGAGCAACCTATGTTGCTCCACGGATGCATCACGATGCCTACACTGTACATTTAGACGGAATCTCCCCTCAACGAAATGAAAGCCCTAGAGAGGCGTGATTTTCCTTTATGCCCTTATCGTGGTTTCGACACCTATGGATTTTTTTCGGGCGAGAGAAATTTCTTCGCACGCCTTCTTTCGGAATGGAAGTAAATGTGTACAATATCAGGCCACGTTAAAAATCCCTGCCTAGGTCAGATCTGGACTAGGAAAAATACCAGGTCGCCCCCTTATTTTTAGGGTGAACACCATCACCGGTAGACCAACAAACATGATTAACAAACATGTTTATAGAACCCCCAAGAGGTGTCGAGTGGTCAAGAGGATATCGTGTTTTTCTCGTGGTTCGTGATCGCGGTTTCGATTCCGGCCGACACCTTCGGAATTTTTCGGGCGAGAGAAATTCCTTCACGCGCCTACTTTAGGAATAGCAGTAAAATCACGACCCGTACCTGAACGATATCGGGACGTTAAAGATCCCATTCCTAGGCAGCCTAGGTTAGGCAACATTTCCAGGTCGACTTCTGGGGGGTTTTGAAGAGTTAAATCACTGGTAAACCCCCTTAACAATATTTTATATAGATGCATCTGACAACAGGAACGGCGTCAGGAAAATCGCCCCGTTCCTGGTGCCATTTGAGTTTCGCCACCAGGGGCGTCTCTAGTTACTATTCCTGTGAACGACTAGAACTCCTTTCCTCTAGACATTCAAGCTCTTTGAGGGAACACACACACACGAAGCACATAGGTAGGCGGCATTTTTTGTATGGTATCGATCTGAATGCACCGTTAAATCGTTAACAAAGAATATGTGTGATTTCCTAGAAACGAGCAAAAAAAGAATCGAAAATGTGCTATTGAAACGCGAAAATTGTGTATAGCGAGTTGTTCCCTGCAAAAGAAAAAAGAAAAAGGTGATCGACAAAAAAATCATTAGGCCAACGAAGCGTTGAGTTTCACCGCGCGTCTCGCACCTGTCCCGAGACGAGAAACCCCCCGCTTCATTTCAATGAGAATGAAATTGTTGGAGCACTCCTTTGTGTTTCTTCTCTATTGCATGTATAACAATTCGAGCGCCGTTTAGCTAGCTATATTAAAAAGCGGATAATTCACTAATCTTTCTTTCTCCCAGCATGAGATCGACCCGACCATGTCAATCTAACGGTGCAGTTTGCAAGTGTATCTGGACTGTATCAGATATACAAACGTACACAAGAAAACACTACAATATACAAGTGCCGGATTAAGTCCTCGGGGGCGGTCTAGGCAGTCGAAATTGATCTCGTACAGAGTAATACTAGGGTTTCATTTGCCAAAATAGAAGCAGGAGGCCGGAAATCAATACTTGTATATACAGTAAAAACTTTTGTAAGCCGCAATTTCAAATGAGTTTTGTTAACAGTTAACGCAAAATCTCGAGCCGTTTCGAGAAATTTTTCTCCCCATCCCTCAAACTTCTGGTTATCTTGTATTTTTGTTGTTCAGAGTATTCTTGTGGTTAATGCAGCAAAAGTGTACATAATTTTAAAAATTCTTTCGAATTATGATCAAGAAACAGCGATTGAAAAAATTATTTTTGTGTAAAATTATGTAGGAAGTGAAGATGCGGAAAATGATTGTTTGATTTTTAAAAATTACCGGAAAACGATTAGGTGAAAGTGCGAGAAGCGATTCCATTAACTTTCCTTCAAAAACTAAATTTTTGCGCTGAATTGCGTAATTTATGCACCAGCGAAGCGCAACTTTCTTAAAATAATATCTCATCAAGCTTGAATTTTTATGCCAAAAAAGTTGTTATTTCAATGTTCGAATGTTTTGCTTGAAGCGTGAGAAAATTGAGAAATTGGTTCTTTTTAAATCACAGAAACTCCAGGGGCTGGGGAACAAATTGAACTCTGCCTAATATATATTTTTGATTTTAAAAGCAAAAATTAAAAATAATTGTTACACAAAAAACAAGTTAATAATTATTGACAAAGAAATAAAATGATCGATGGACTGCAATCAAAAAGCCGGAAACTGGGTAACAAAACATGTATACTATTTTGGATTAAAAATTATTGTTTTTTGACAAATAATGTTATTAAACAAAAGTTGTCAATTATTATGAAAGCATATTATTACATAACATATTTTTTAAAAACTAACAGACCTGAGAAAATTTCCTCCACACCAATTTTTCTGGTGTGAAATGTTTGAGGATATATATATCTTGGCCTGCTATTAACATTAACAAAAGAAAACTTGATTCTACCAGTAATTTTTGTTCAATATCTAATGTCATTCGATTTTAATCCGTTGTCGCGGGTCTTTAATCATTTCCGGTAATA
>JAQGBY010001068.1:0-33163 GCA_034698785.1 Mycogona germanica
CGCACATGACGTAATTTGGTGTTGAGAATCAAATTTGAATGACCAAAATGTATCTCCTGGTTGTCTCGTGAAATCGATGACGTCATTCTTTTGATGTGGAGACGCCATTTTTTAAAGTTTGAAGTCAAAGGAAAATGTTACAAAAGACAAAATTTTGTAAAGCTAGTTTTATTATGTTTTATTGAACATTGAGGTCCGTCGCTCCGTCGCTAGCGAATTATGATGGTGTACTTACGGGATGTTCATTTTTATGCGATTTCATTGAGCCGTTCTGAAATTTTGGTCCGAACACCAAAATCCAATTCCTAGTTTAATAATATAGGATTTTACGTCTAAAATATTAGCGCCTTCAATATAGTATTCGAAATCGCATTACTAATCTCATATTATTATTAATAATCATTCAAACGACTAAGAATAGAATCGAAGACTAATAAGTTGACTTAAGACTAATGTCCAAATACCGAAAATGGTTTCACGGTCGAAAACATTTTGTACTAATATTGAAAATTGGAACAATATACTGAACTTTGTTGCCGACTTGCAAAAAATTGTTACAGAAGTTCTGGAATGCAGCAATATCTTGGTGCAGCTATATACTCTTCCATTTTCCAATAAGTTCTGACAAGAATTTTCTTATCATTTGATTTGGCTCAACTTTCTTGCGTACTTGTCGTTGTGCGTTTCTATATATATACTCACCGTGCTAAGTGGTTCGACCACTTCATTGTGTCCATCCGAAAAGCGAAGGTTAGAACGTTGACGGACGCTAAGACTTTGTAATTCGTTTTTCCAATTTGACCACTACCAAGTCAACACTAGAAAAAATCGTTTCCGCGTTGTCCATTGTGATTCGCTTTCCAGGCCGGACGCCACAAATTAGAGCGAGTCGTTGTTTGCGGAACCGGTGACAGATTATGTCGCTTGTTTACCCGTGGGTTGTATACTGCGTGGCTTTGCCCACTCATTTCTTGTTGGTCTCATCATTGTATTTTAAGCGTCTTTACTACAATTTTTTTCTACGCAGTCCAAATAAGCACAAGATGAAGTGACTCTGTTTGTAGTCTATCCATGAATTTTGTCCACCGACTGAAAGGACGATACAAGTGGGCTCTTCGATTTAAGAACAGGTGGCGCTCATGTTGTCATGGTAGTTAACAGCTGGTTGCAATTGTCGCCGCAAGATGGGTTTGTAATTCCAATCTAAATTCGCCGCTAGGAATTCTGGAAACGCGTAATGGCCGTTAATCGAAAGAACCAATTTGAAAGTGCCTTCGATAGTCTCTAATCATCGATGTGAGCAACAGCTTGCAACACCACCAAAGGGCATAAAAACTGTATAAAATTGGCAATGGTTGCTACTTACAGTTTTGTTATGATGCTACGAGTATCTCACTTATTCTTTGAAAATCACCTGAACCAAAGACAGTGTCTGCACGTATAAACAATCTATTTTGTATGCTGATTAGAAGCGTATGTTTTACGCCTTAGGAGTGGTCGCCTTCCTACGTAAGACAAGGGAATTTATGCTATCACGACACGAAATACCATAGTTCACACAATTCTCTAAGGGCTAGTCCGATACTGCTATTTCTGTCCATGCACGGCACACAGGAAATAATTTTCCATTTAGCCCATGCTGACCGTGTAATTTTTCAGCACGCGTGGTGCTGATTGCTCCCCGGTCCTCCCATGATTTATTAGCCAATGCAAAGTCTTGAAGCCGACCGTCTGAATGACTTAAGGGAGTGAGTTATAATTGTAGAGATAATGGTCCAATTGTTTTCTGTCATTTTGTCCTAAAATCCTAAATGCTCACGGGGATTTTTGTAACGCTGTTTGACCCATTTCCTGTCGACACAGAAAAATAGTATTTCAAAAATCAATATAAAAATGTCTTCAAACGTTTCGCGCATGTAGCGGCTTTGCTCGTAAATATTTTATGTGGGCTGACCTAAAGTAATCAGAACAAGCGACAACAGATGATTTAGAAGTTTGGATTCTCCCCAATGATTTATACTTGTTTCGTGCGTTAAAAGTTGCTGAAGTCTTACGATTTAATGGTTCTTAAAGTCGATGGAACGGTGAAGAACAGAATTCTATATAAAAGACGGTGGAAGTGTTAGGAAATGATTTATATTTCTGAAAAATTAGATGGAAGCAAATGATTAAAAGACCAGGGCAAAGGGGGTATAAAGTTCTTAGAACATGGAGTCTTACGCGGTAAAATTGATGGCCGTCCGTAAAAAGTATGGCGGATTTTCGTGCGTTTTTACCTCGTTGCACACCATATCAGTTGTACACCATATAGGTTGCGATCATGTACCTAGTCATGACACTTTTACATCACCAGTAACAGCGCGAATCCGTCATATTTTTACAGATACCTTTCTTATGGGTAGCTTCTTCTATACTTTTCAGTTCTTTGAACCGAGTCTCTCGCTAATTCAAAGAGATGTAAAAAGAATTGAAGATAGTGGTGGCAATTATTTAGGAAAGGTACGTGAACTTCCTAAATGTTAGTGACAAAATGGTCGCAATTTTCACCAGTTGCGAGAAAATCCCCGTAAATCAAAATTCGGAAGATAGGTCAGTGAAATTTGCTATCTGGAAAAAAAAATCTGCAACCGTCATGCTATTTTAGGATCGCGCACAAGGTCGATCGTTCTTTGTGTTTCGTCTGGATAAAGCATATTGTGATCAAGTTTGTTCCCGCTACATAAACCCAGCGGTCTCCTGCCATTATACTAAATGATCGATTTTTCATATCCTGTAATCTCGGCCACGATCACCGACCATTTTGATCGATAATCTAGCCATGGTTATTATACTGCATCTCGATTTCGCAGAATCTATATTCTGAACCTTTTGGAGTTTCGCCTCGAAATGATGTCACAAGAAAAAAACCCTTCGACTTTACTTTAAATAAAAATATATACGCCGATATCGAGTATGTGGGCGAAATCATTGCATAGCATTCCAGTTCATGTAATCGATATCTAGTAATCGTAATCTAGTAATTGTAATCGAACGCCTCGGATAGGCGTACCACCGAATCACTTTCATCCTCATTCAAAACTCAATATTGAGTTTACCAATTGATAAACCACGAATACTGCACATTACTAAAGTAGATTTAACGCAAATCTTCCAGGTATCTTATTTTGACGTCAACTTTGAATATTTTTTAATATAAAGGAGCAAAATTAATTTGTCCTCCTTTTTCTGATACTATTACTCCGTAGGAGATGAAAGTAAAATAAATCCAGAATGCGCATCCTGATTTAAATCTATTGTAAACTAAGTAAGAGTAATAATAATAAAGGGAATAAAGGGATCCACTTTGGCATATTGGGACCGAGAGGACAGAACAGAAACAAATAGTTATGAATCTGGTTAGTCGAGAAACCTCAAGTTCTAAAACATCAATTCTGCTTCTGTCTTACTGGAGTCCAATGAACCCAAACACGCCACCAGACGTCCCTCTTTTTTACGATCCAATAATAGTCCCCGCACCAAATTGAACGATCGTGTCCGCAATGGCTATAAAAATGGCGGAAATAAATGCGCAAGCGTTATTGAGTTGCGAAATCTGTGTCGGTCGCTGTTGTCACGCCCTAGTTGGGTACTACACTTTCTCATTTTCTATAGGGTTTTATACGTCACCTCATGTCAGGTGATCGTTTCTCCGTAGTTCGCCCTTATTAGGCGCCTGCTGCGACCACCTTAATTGGATTTTCCAAAGATGTGGTGCACAAATTATTATTATTACGAGGAATAAATAATCATTATCTCCGTTTTCTCCCGATAAAATACTTTAGATTTCCAAATGTCAACAACACGTTAGCGACTTGATGTTTTTACATTTTTTGCCGTAAACAAGGATGAAAATGTAGTGAAAATGGAGCCTATTCAGACTAACGCTATCAGAAAAGCACGCTTCATACAAGCTTACTTTAATTGGGTTGCGTTGGAATTTTAGCACTATATCACCATTTGTTCTTCCGGTAACATTTCTGAAAAGATCGAACAGCGTTCACGATGGAAACATACGACCAGCCTACTTAATACTACTTAGTACAATTGATATTAAAAATCCAAACGCAACCAGGATATTTACCTTGCTTTACATTGACCAGTCTGATTAGGTTATAATCCCGCGACGATACGGGACATGGCACAACATATTAAGGGGACAATAGTTTGAATGAGTCGCGCGAACAAATTTTCCATTACTGTCGAGATTGCATTAACGAAATACATATTTAAATTTATGCTCATGCTGCGAAAACCTTGTCTCACAATCCCCATTCCTACGTTACGACCGACTAGAAGCAAAACTACTAAAATTATTTCGCGCTGGTTATCAATTAATTAATCGGGCAATGCCCGTCGCGGCTTTTAATATGAATTCAATTTGAATAAATTTTTTGATAAAAGAAAAGATATTGCAAGAGATCCTCCCTCGTTATTTCAATCCGTAAAATACTCTAAATACATGTAAAATGAAGCAAACACGCCACCCAACCTTTGTTTTTCGGATTGCACAGTAACTGGTCCATGCACAGATATTTTAAAGAAGGCTCCACTTTTAAAGTTGAAAAAGAAAAACCAATCACATCGTTCAAGGCGTGTCATCGTACTCGTAGATCAGCCTAATTGGACAGACCTCAAAAGTCAGAAAATCGTTCAGCTACGCTAACGTTTTACGGCTATTATGGTCCCATTGAAAGAGATCGACGTTGACACGTGATTGACATTAATATAATTGCTGGTCGTTAAACACAGTTTGCATCAAAAATCCGCAAATACCCAAAGTACATCGGGCTTCCTATCTATAGATGGTCCGCTGTTGGATGATGCGGGTGTTCTGTTCCGTGCCAAGAACGAATCACTGTGGGTCCTGTTGGCGAAGCATCAAAACCAATTTACGAGTATCTGATTTGTTGGTTCAAACAGTTTCCGTTAACCTTTCATTTTTAATTTCGCATTTCTAATTTATCCTTTTAAATTTCAAACGATGGTGGTTTGATATGTGTAAATTTGAAAAACAATATATCTTTTAATTCCTAGCCAACGTACACAATTTTCTGCATATGCTAGGCCATTTCTAGATGAATCTGCTTGATTTTCTCACACTTTCCATTTCACCAATAGGAATGTATCTGACTGCCGTGATGGGCATCACCACACTTTCAATCACCATGACTGTGGTGGTGCTCAATTTCCACTACCGAGGACCGTCGAAGAAGCAGGCGCCCAAATGGCTCAAGCGACTCATACTGGGACAGCTGGGAGCCATTTTTTGTTCGGACATAGTCGAATGTCCGCATCAGGGATCGTCACACTCTGCCGACGAGCGTTCTTCCGGCTTCCGGTCGGCCTCCTCGCCGATAAGCGGCAGCGGGGTGGCAGTAGCCACACTGAGCGGTACGTCATGACGACTCTAACCCACTTGTTGGTTGTTCTCATAGGCCAGATGCGCCAGAATAGGGCAACATATTGGTGTTGGGACATTGACTTGTCATCTGCTAGTGTAATAATTTTAACTCAACCAAAGCAGTTGACGAGACACGTCAGTTCTTGTTTCCGTATTGATGTAAAGAAAAATCCGACTCCTTTGACCCCTTCATCTGGTCGTTATATAATTTTACTATGACAACTTAAAATTTGGACTAGTGTCTATTCCGAGAATTTTCTTTCAGTACTTCCTCTTTTGAAGTATTTTTGTAACATCCCTGCACAATTTGTGAGCTTGGCCTCCTCTAGATGTAGATCGACCAGATATTTCCCAATTCTGTTTCAGCGCATGCTTTGATCGATGGAGGGCGCTAATACTATTTTTTATTTCTTTTCCGGGGACGGACCGGGTGTCCAGATCGCAAGACGCCGACACTGTGGGTGAGCAGGGAGTCGAACCCGCACGACGATCCGACTCACGCCAATCACGTGGTCGGCGGCGACACGCTGACCAACCGCTCGCCGCGCAGCCACGGCGGAAGAGGCGGCGGAAGTGGCGACGCCTTCTCGCCCAAGGCGGACGACGATCGCAACTGCAACTACCATTTCGAGATTCTCAGCATCCTGCGCTCGATGGTGCGAAAGGAGGAACAGGAGACTGAGCGCGCCGATGTTGTCAACGAGTGGCGCCAGATGGCGGTGGTGATCGATCGCGTACTGTTTTGGGTTTTTCTGGTGGCGCTGGTCGTGTGTTCGGTGGTATTTCTGCTCGTAATTCCCTACAATCGCAACGACATCACCTATTGAGGTTGTGCGTGACTGTTTCAATTGACTTCCATCTTCTATCATACTTACAGGCGCATGAATATCTTCACTTCTTCTCTTTAAAGAGCGCAACATGTAATAACCCCCAAATACTTGACCCATCGTGATCCCAGCGTAAATGACTAGTCTTGACGGGATAATATAGCAAATGGGATAACGGCGTCAGGCACATGCTTCCATTTTTCCTGCTTCAGAGATGTCTGCGGGATACTGGCTCATTGACTGACCACATTTTTTGAAACACATAATCATTCGAAAACATCACTTGTTTGCGCATGCGTCCTTAAAGATCATCTATCCAATCTGATACGATAAACATCTACTTGACTGTTGACAACTTGATGAACTGCGGAAATTTTTGGAAGCGACGTTAGGCAAAGCAAATGAAATGTTACACGTACCGGTTCTTTGGTGGGCAAGATTGATTGATAGACTTGATTTCAGAGTCGAAGTTGATCTTTGTTGACTTTTCCATTCGCATGCATTAACAATTCGTACGTGTGCTCAACTCTTCTTGATCGAGTCTGTCGCTCTCATTTGAATGAGGATGAAAGTGATTCGGTGGTACGCCTATATCCGAGGCGTTCGAATTAAAGCATCAAAGCATTCGGTGCCGACCAATGTTTGATTAAATTGGTTGTTGCCAATCGATTATACGATATCCATACTCTTACACTGTATTTTGGTGACAAATGTGTGATTGGTGAACTTCCGGTGTGGATCTTGTAACGCGTGTGCCATATCATTGCATTTATTAAAAAAAATTACGTTTGATCTATTTTTATCCCCAAAGAAATATCTAGACGAAAATTGAAATAGGTTGAGATTTACCAAAAGTATTTAATAGAATATTTACAAGATCAAATTTGCGTACGAAAGAGTTTCCGAATTGATTTGCAATTTGATGCATGCGGATTTTGTTGTGATATTTGTTCTGGAATTTCTTCGTGCACCAGTATATTTAGCAATAACGTCTTTTCAGCCCTCACTCACAATAAATATAGCAATATAGATTCACTTTTTTAAAACAATAAATGTTATAGTAATAGAATAGAATCAATTGAACATTATAGAAGCAGTACTTGGCGATATATTTAAACGTTTTACCTCACTCTGCATATAAACATCGAAAAAATATGGTGCTTAGCAATGTCGTGACATGTGTTTTTATATGTCACTATTTCATTTTACCGCTAAAAAGGTAAATAATTTAAATGTTATATTATAACTCGTTACGAAGATAAAAAATTACTCGTGATACTGTATTTGTACATACAGTAGAAGTAGATACAGACATGGAAGACAAGGTATTGAACACGGTTCAAATCAGTAAACAACGATTTTGTTTTCCGTTTTTAACTCTTAAAATATTGCTTGTAATGTTTATTTCATTATTGTTGGCTCAATTTGAACGCGCCATATTTTGTTCTGCTCTGAAAACAATAATTCATAGCATATTTATATTTGAATCATTTTGTTTATTAAAATTTGCGTAATGTAGGTTCAGTTAATTCTTGCAATACAGTCAAATCACATTTCTATTATTAATATGTACACAATTATTTACAGTTTTATTTTCATGTATTTGGTGTAATCTACGAGTATAAACGAAGTTTTCATCTAATATATTTATAATTTGAGATGTCATGGTCAAGTTTAAACTCATACATGGGTAAAACCTTCTAAATAACACAAATATATCGTACTAAAACATACTCCCGAATAATATCTTTTACATCAAATAAAACATACAATATTTGGTCAAAATTAAATAAAAACTTCTAAAAATTACAATAAAAATAATTTAGTTACAAATATTAATGTCTATTTATAGTTTACAAAAAATGAAATAATTTACAATCGTGTAAACCCCATACTTATTATGAACTTTGAAAGAGTAACTACTAATTATGAATTTAGTAGCTTATAAAAGTTGTTATTAAATTTGAAACGTCGTTTCTTTTTATTCCATGAACGTTACTTATTTTTAGACTAATCCTACGCACAATATATTTTTACAAGTAGCTAGTGTTTTTTTTGCTGGCGTACATAATAAGATTTCCAGACTAATTTGAACATTCAAAAGGCCTTTTACCATATACCGTGTTTATCGGCCCGCCATTCGCGGATGGTAGGCACCAGGTGCGGACGACGGTTGAGACGTGTGCTCTGCGAAAACCGAGAGTCTCACGCATAATCCAGTTACACAATGAACAATCATACATTATTTAACAAGTTTCTAAATCAGATTGTGTTATGAGTTTCTAAAATCGAATCCCAGTTACGCTGAAACATAATTATTTAAAAATAATTACTATATCGAGGTGGTTTATGCATCGGTACGAGCGGTTGTCGGCGCGTATAATAAACGATGCGGGAGAAACTGGTGCGGGCATCGCAGCCTGCGCCTGATGGGCCAATAATGACGGTATATGCTTTTGCGAATAGTTTTATTATGCGATTAAATGACGTAAGCGCAAAATTACATGCGTTACACTTGTCTGATTCTTTTGAAAATCCACAGTATTGCGATGTTGAATATCGACAACTGAATTAATAAATTACATCTAATATAAGATACTGGCGCACACGCCTTCAATTGAAAAGGCATTTCTGGTAAGTCTTATATTAATATCGGCATTAAATACGTTATACTCCTTTCTGCACCTGTGCTAATAACCTTGAACTAAAAAGCCTGCTTCTGGTCGAATTTTGAATAACGTCGATAGTAGCAAATCAAAATAAATTGTTATTACTTACCCATGAATATTCAAAATCAAATTTTTTAAAATATCAGATGTGTAAGTTGGAACGAGGGATCCAGAACAGCGCCAAAAGAACAATGTGGAAATGCAATACAATCCAGTAAAGCCCTTTTTTCACGTTCATTCATAACTTCTTAACTCACTTAAGTATTAAGGACAGATATCAAAATATAAAAATAATATATCGCAACAAACAAACAACAACAAAAAAATAGTTGGCTATAGAGTGAACAGGCCGGATGGTGGTGACAGCGATCACCAGAAGTCGTCACATGCCCGACAAAAAACATTGGCGATCAGATGGACCTGTCACGGCGGAAGTTGATGCCCCCAGTTATTGGATCGTCAAGATCCGACATCCGTCGCCCGACTCTCAACCGTACCAGCCCCGTCGCTCCAGCGGCACAATGACCAAAAAGGACACGGAGGAGATGGCCGTTCCCACCAGGAACACCCAAAATAGAAAGCGGTCCACCACGGTGGCTATCTGTCGCCACTCGTTTACTACGCGAGCGTTATAGTCCTCCTGTTCCTGTTTAGCCAGCAAGTGGCGCAGGCTGCGCAAGATTTCATCCTGCACCTTGTTGTTGTTGGTGGTGGAGGAAGCGTTACCGCCGGTGGTGGTAGTCGAGCCGATACCGTTTCCAGTTAGAGCACTGTTTCCGGTGGTGGCCGTACAGGCGGAGCTGGTGCAGTGGTGGTGACGAGGGTTATGGTGGTGGTTGTGGTGGTGGTGGTGGCGGAGGTGCTTGGACCGTTTGAGGCGACGTGCGTGGGCATGGAGATCGTTCATGTTGATGTTGTCCAGGGACTCGTTGGACGAGTAGAGATCGCCCGAACTATCACCGCCCTTCACTACCCCGTCCATGTTGAGCCGCATGGCGTCCATCTTGGTGTAGGCCGCGCAGCCGGCCGACGGGCACTCCTGAATGACGTTGTTGCGGCCCTCGCGGTACTCGACGCCGATGGCGGGGGGCCGCAGAGGCTGCGTCTTGACGCAGGTACAGGCGGCCAGTTGATGTAATACCAGACGACGCATCCAGGGCGGCACCTCCTTCTGCAGAGGCCCGCGGTGGTGGAAGTTGAGCACGATGACGGTCATGATCACCGAGATGGAAGTGATGGCCATCACCGCAGTCAAGTAGATGCCTGCGCCAGAATACAAAATCGATAAGAACATGTTAGAGATGCGCTGTAAGGGAAGTAGCGGCGTGATAATGTCGTAAAATGTGTCGATGACTCACACGAAACGTCTACGCCATCCATGGCTATTGTACCTGAAACTCTGGCCACGAAGAATTATTCAAACATTAAATAATTATGTATTACATATAAAATTTGTCCTTAGTGAGTCCTTCGTTTCATTTTCACTTAAACCTTAGCGGTAGATAGATAATTCTAACTACAACACCGCTGCATGGAAGAGTGCTGCCCCTGACTGATTGATAGTTAGCAAACACTAATTGCTCTGTGTGCTACAGGGCGGCCGTTAACAGGGCTGTTTCACCTGCTCCATGTAATATTCCTGTCCAGTAATTTAATGCAGCTGTTGTAACCCATGAGGTGAGTATAGAAATCCATTTTATATTTCATAAGTATACATTTGAAGACGAGTTTGTATCAATAGTTTATCGAATTGTTGCAATGCCTCTAACGGACAACATTAGCGGTAAGGTTTTTTTAACGATTTGATGACTTCGTAAATTGTTCCTTGTTGTATCCGGTTGCTCATGACATGCCGTTTATGTCGTTATAGAAAGAGAGGATTGTTGATTAATGAGCTGCACCCCACACCAACAGCGAGTTCGCCTGTTTGAAAATTTCGGAAATGGTGTCCAATTAGCTTCAGCATAGGCGCCACGCTTACCCGGCTGTATTCCTAAACAGGTTTGAACATCGACACCATTATTGGAACGATGGACATCTAATATTCATTCGTGAACAGCCTTGCACCTCGTTCAAGTCCCAATTCAACGTTTCTGATGACAGTACTGCGCATCTTGCCGCAACCGCGATCCAAAACCGTAGCGATGTTTCAAGAATATGGTCGCAAATAATGAAGTTTGCTGGCGGTTGATTGGTTGACCGAACTTGGGAGTCCTCTTGCTCTCCATTGATTGGAAGCCACATTCTGTTCAATGACGCGTGAGAGTAATTAACCGTTTAAGGCATAAAAGAGAAGGATAAGAATATAATTAAAGAGCTTGACTTTAGAGTAGCATCACTTCACCAGCCACAGAGGGAAATTATTTTCGAAAAATACACGCTCGGAGAACAACACGTTAATTCAAATGAAACAGTAAACGAAACTGACCTACACTTTATTAAGAAGAAAAATATACTGTAGAAGACGAACCGAGTGGCGAACTCGCTTTTATAATAATATTCATTATTCAATAATTATTCCGAGTTCGTCACTCGGTTCGTCTTCTTCATTCGGCCTGTCCCGAATTCACCATTTCAGATATATATATATCATCCAGACGTCCTAACTAAATCCCTCATTTTCATATACTGTGTTGAATGATAATTATAATTTGTGTGTATTGTTTGTGTAGAGTCAATGTGATATGACCTTTGACTTAAGCACGAACCTATAAACTATAATTTATTTTAGCGCAACCAATTTTCAAAATAAAACGGTTAAAGAATACGTTCTAAATTTTTTAATTTGGTAAATTTTATTGATGAGATCATAAACCGTATTTTATAAAATTAATTATAAAAAGTTTAATCTTTGATTCATATTTGTTTATGTTATTGAGTTTAAATAATGCCAACACGACAATTTGTTTTGAAACTTCTAAATTATCTACTATATAAAAATAAACAAAAAATATGATATATTTTTATTTGATGTTTAATCACAGTTCTGTTGCAAATAGACCTAGAATTGCACTTCCAAGATGGAAGCCTACGCTAACACGAAATCGTTATCGTCACCCGATTTCTGCGGTCCTCTCGGACCCAACTTCATCTCGTAAATCAGGCTTAAAGCAGAAGTCCCCATAGGATATGTCGTATCCATCGAGTGTGGCCGCTCCTCCTCCTCCATCAACTCCACTAGCATTCTATCAATCCCACCCACCTCCCATCGTCGTTCCATTGCTAGAGGCGCTCTCATTTGTTAGCTTTAGTTTCACGTCATTAGCTCAGTTGTCTTTGGGCTATCGCCTCCACCGTTCGCCGGCAGACGCGCAGCACAGCTAGCTTATTGCCGACTGCATGATGGATGAGCTCCAGTTAATCATGAGGCCACGTTTTGATAAGCTGCGACGGGCGAAGCCGACTCGACAAAAATTCTATAAATTCTTCTTGCACTGGCCCCGCGACATTTGTGCAAACAACACCTCCTATACCCTCTTTTCGGCTCCATCACCATTGGAGAATATGCCGGGCATTAGCCCGAGTACCTAACTAAGACCCGTCAAGCTTCCAGTGACCCATGTTCTTTAGCACGGAATTGGCCGGAACTCAGACGATCAAGAAGTGAAAAAAACGCTCTCACAATGAGAAAGAGAGAGCAAAGTCTAAAAAGAAATGGTCCCGTAGGAGGGTGAAATTAATAACCAAATTCGACTTATTGTCCGCGAGTAGGGACGCGGCCGATCTGTGGTACAGGGCATGTGACACGCGGATCATACATCTTATGTGCATTGTCGAGGAAGAGTTTACATATACACTGTAAAGTCATAAAAAAGTAGACTCCAATAAAAAAATGCACAACTTCGTGAAAAATGCTTAGATTTAAATGAAATTTGACACTTATATAGAACGTGGATAGATGTGCTCAAAATGTTCTCTAGTGGCCTTGACACAAGCCCGGAGTCTAACGCGCCATTCTTTAATTGACGAATCGATTATACAGGTTTGTCAATTAAAGTTTTCTTAATTCAAGTTCAATCAAAGCTTTCTTTATTCGTAGTTTCAAGTCTTCGATATTGTTAATCTTCGATTTGTACCCTTTCCTGGAGAACGCCCCACTGGATTGTAGTCCACTGGTTTGAAGTCCGGACTGTTTGGTGGCCAGTGGTTGTGTTCGATGAACTGTGACTGTTTCTCAAGCACGATGAGCGGGCTTTGCGGGGATTATTAAAAAATGGAGACACCCGATCACCATCACCGATTTGCTAATGATATTTTTTATAGGGGCCAACTGTTATATGACTCACAGTGCACATGAGGTAAAAAGAGGATGATTTAGGGCAATAGTGCTAAATTATAGCTCGCACGTAACAACCACCCTCGAGATATCACGTACATCTATTTAGAGACTTTACTAAACATTTCTTAGCTGTTTCAACATTGTCTCTTGATGCGACATGAGAATTTTTTAAACGTTGGCCCATTCAACATCGTCTCCGAAGCCAAATTTTGCAGATGTCGAATGCAACGTCGAATTGAGAAAAGTTATATCGTAGTTTGTTTAATTTTGCTGTTAGCGCACACGCCGGGCAAAACAAATATACTTTTAAAGAGTTAGCAAAATAACACAAGGCTAGACACATTTTGTATTGTCTCGTCACTTCCAGCGCGAAATTCTTTTTCAAACAACGACTAATTCAACATTGTCTTTGCAACCGAATTTTGCAGCCGCTTGTGGCACATCGAATGAAGTAAAATTCTAAGGCACTTTGTTTAACTTTGTCGCTGGCGCACAAGCACCAAACCAAACAAAGAAACTTGTCCAGGTTTGCAAAGCAGCAAGCAGGCAATGTTAGTACATGTAAATATCCCTAAATTTTTAATCAATGCGCCTGACTAGATCATTTTTCATCACACATTCATCTATTTTTTTCCTCATTTATACAAACAGCTAACGAGAAAACAACATGCACAATACAATTTGAAGGCGACAATAAACATTTACAGTGCCCAAATCAAGCCAAAAATACATCGTCTTCTGATACGGCTGTTGTAATTTGATGGTCCTCAATTTGATACTGGGGCATAAGAGGATTCTGTATGACGACATTAATAAAATGTGAATTTGCCGTTAAAAACGTCATCGAGTAGAACCCATGTAGTCTCTGTAAATTGAATATCACTAATTACACGTGGGGTTCTATCTATCTATGGCCGTGCAGGCTCCAGCGATTAGTCCATAACAAATGGAATTGGACTTAACGACACATGTATATCTATAGCTAAACGATAGAACTTTATCCAGGCCTTCCTCCCCTCCCATGCGATTAGGGTGACGCCCAATTCTATTTCACGTCACGGTTGCGTTTGTTCACAAGCCCCGGTCCCCATGTCCAGCGTCAAGTAATGACCGCGTTCATTGCACTGGCAACAAACCGATTGGCGTTCAAGCTGCTAACAGCTGCCCGCTTCACTTCTGTTAGAACGTTCGCGCTAATTGAAAGTGGTCGCGCCCGACCCCATCTACAATGGCGCCCTTGGAGGGAGAATCCTATTAGACGCGACTAAATGCGCGGTGGCATCTAGT
The DNA here is from genome assembly GCA_034698785.1 of Mycogona germanica. NCBI lineage: Eukaryota > Metazoa > Arthropoda > Diplopoda > Chordeumatida > Chordeumatidae > Mycogona > Mycogona germanica. The sequence continues at coordinate 14,503 of JAQGBY010001068.1, forward strand.
CTACATTATCAAAAGAGATGAGAGCGCCCTAGTGCCGAAAAAAACTAGGCTAATGAAAGTATTGGTCGAGTTTTCTTTCAACGTCCTCATGAGATCTTAGGTTATACGAAAGCTCTTCAAACTTGAAGTCAGTGCTAAGCATAAGTAGGTCTTATACGGAGTAATACCTCATGTCAGATCCTGTGACACTTGAGAAAATTTTACGCAAACTTAAATAATCGCGATTTTATATGAAAATACAGTTTGGGATATGTATTATCACAAATCGGTTCATTTCTAATAGCATTTTGGAATCACGCATGTGAACTCTGACACCTATCTAAGAAGAAATTAAATATTTGAAGAAAGAGAAACGTTCTGATGCTAGCAGGTCAGAGTAACTATACTGAAACATTTTTAATAATACTCGCTGCTCATGAAAAGAAAACGTAATTAAAATAAAACAATTTCGAACGTTTTGTTTTTGTCCTGTTGATTAATCGATTGAGCGCATCACTCAGTAAAGTTAATGAGAAATATCTTCCGCATAGTTTTCCTTTTAATTAATCCGACAGTTTTAGGGTGAACAATTAATTGGTGCTTACGAAAGAATGTGTTTTTTCTATATAACGGGTAAAGTGGTTCAATTATTTCGATCTCTACTCCGGATATCAGAGCTAACAGACAAATGGACGCACTAACGGATATCAGAAGCCCTATTGGACGTACAGGATGATCCGCCAATGCAATCATTTACCCTATAAGCTGAACAGATTTTTACCAGAGAAGGATTAAGTCATTTAGCGATAGCAATGCGATTTCTATGAAACCCCTCCATTCAGGAACCTTAAAGACGGATCGGTTGTGTTGAGCTGAATGAACAGCTTTGACACGGAAAGGATCCCCCATTAAAGATGAAGGGAGTGACGAACTTTGTCAGGTACTCACCGATCAAGGGAATCGATTCGGAGGTCTCGGGCATCTTCTCCGCGATGGCCAGCATGAACACCGAGAAGGCCAACAACACGGTGATCCCCAGGGCAATCTTCTCGCCCGAATCAGGCGGTAGACAGAAGACCAGCAGCGTCAACACGGACATCATCATGCAGGGCAGCACCACATTGTACATGTAGTAGAGCGTCTTGCGTCGCATGACCAGGGTGATGGTGACGTCGGGAAACGGCTCCGGACAGCACGAGTAGAACATGACGTTGCGCACGATCTTGGCCTCCAGCAGTTCCCACTCGCCGCTGGGCACGTAGTTGCTGAGGTCCACCTCGCTGGTCCGGTTGGTCACGTCCACCTGGAAGCCGTCGTACATCCACGAGCCCAGCTTGAGGATGCAGCGCTGGTCGTCGAACGGGAAGTAGGTCACGTCCACCGGACAGGTGGACCGGAACTTGGTGGGCGGAGGCCAGAATACGTTGCCGTCGCTGCGGACCATGGCTTTGCTGGCCATGTAGCCGCGTGTGTAGTCGTCAGCGCTGATTCACACGATTGAGCAAAACGTGGATGAAATAAGCGAAGGGAGAAAATACACATTAAAAATATTATTTTTTTAAACAAGAGTATCGGCAAAATCATATATTTTTCACAAATGTAAATTATGATTTTTAGTACAATCACAAGGTGTAGCCTAGCAAGTTTGTTCGCCAACAAATCTAATTAATAAATTATTTTCAAAATCAAACCCCTTTATTTTCCAATTAAACCGTATTAATTCACATTCCCAAATATTGCTTATGTAAGCGTCAGATTCCGGGAATCTGTTCTTCCTCTTCCTTCCCTCGAGACCAAGGCGCCCCCTGACGATCCAAAATCCATATTAATTTTTATTTTCCAATTTAACCATATTAATTCACATTCCTAAATATTACTTATGTAAACGTCAGATTCCGGGAATCTGTTCTTCCTTCCCTCCCCCTCGAGACCAAGGCGCCCCCTGACGATCCAAAAGTGGGTAGGGGTGGCGCTGGGGGTCAGAAACAGAGGCTTGGTCAGCGATTTCCGGTCCAAGCTCTGTGTCACTTCCCCTATCTCCTTTTCCTGGCTGATCAAGTTGTTTTTCGGTTGGCGAAAAATCGAGTCATTTTTGTGAAACGCATCAAAGTAGCATAAGTTGGACTTATAAAAAAATCATTGAACAATGTGCCGCTCCTATCAGGAGAAATCTTGGATTTTATCCGGGCCGTGTCGGCGATCGCCGATTGAACAGTGATCTATTCGTGGGGCTTGTTCCCTGAGTCAATCTGCCCATCAAATATTCGTCGTTCGCGGCGTTCTCGTCGGTCGCCGAGTCGCCGTGGGGTGCGCGATCTATCCACAAATTCATGTCGTTCTCGGCGACCTCGTAGCTCGCCGTGGGTGTTACGAAGGCGGCAAAAATTGGATCGAGAGAAGATCAATTGCCACGAGTTGCTGAATCCTATCCCCCCGCGAGGATTTGCACCTGACGATGGACATTCTGCATTCGCGGATCTTCCAAATTTGCTAGATATAACGATGAGTTGGAAAATCCGCCCGACCAACTCGACGTTTTCCGGGAGAGTCTACGGAGCGTGAACGCGAGGACGATCGCGGTGCATCGACGAGGCCAAATAGACGTTCTGGTACAACAAAGTAAGAAGGGGTCACACCCCGACAAAAACTTTAAACTGTTGACATTTAGTAATTGGATTTGATTGGTTGTTGTTGGGCATTGTTGGGATGACCGGGGAATGTTTGTTTAACTCCTTTGACTTGCAAAAAATGAACCTGATAAAGTTTTTTTGCGAATCAATCACCTGTGCTTATTGTTGCGCTCTCCTCTTTAACTGTTGAATCAGGAAGGAGAGTATAATCACTTCGTTCATTATAACTCGACTTACGCTTCCAACAAAGATTTAATAATGCTAATAAAATCAATATTAACATAACATTATTCATGAGGGGTTTCAGTTAGGACGTCTGGATGATATATATATATATATTAAATGATGAATTCGGGACAGGCCGAATGAAGGAGAACCGCCACTCGGTTCGTCTCCTGCATTCGGCCTGTCCCGAATTCATCATTTAATTATTCTGAATTAGTGAATAATAATTCTACAATATTTTTAAAGAAATTAAAGCTTTCATCCATCCTTTCATTAAAAAAAGGAGGGTTCAAGCTAACAATTTCGTATAATTTTGATTGCAGGGCTCTCATAAATTGCATTAGCAATGGCAGAGCCTTCAGTTTCACGTCTTCAAATAACTTTTTCTGAGGTCTTTCGCTTGTTTATCTGTTGTACCCCTTGAAGACGTTCGAAAATAAATTAAAAAAAAAAAACACGCACAGTAACGCCCACGGCTGCGTATGCTATCAGATACACGAGAGCAATCTTCTAATATATTGTAGAGCTGGTTTTTTTTGTGGCCAACGAATTTACTATTTTTAGCAAAAAATATTCTTGGCAACACGCTAGCATAAAATATTGTCTCTATTGCGATTTCGAATTTCCGCTCTAACAATCTACTATGGCAAGGAAATAAAATAGCAGGAGCTCATTTAAGGAAGTAGGAAAATTGGCATGACTCGCTGTCCTCAATTCTTCGCTTATCATAAAAGCTCCTTGACGTTATGCAATAGACATAGGCATGACTCTGTCGGAAAATAAACGTAGATTCGACCGTACAAGGGGTTCTGATTTCCGGGCTTTAAAGAAAACACCGTCTTTAAGTTACACACATATAGGATCAACCACCAATACTCTAACGAAGAATTATGGTTGATACAAGACAATTCGCAGAAATAAGTGAACACAAAACATCGTTGCCTACACAAAAAACGCCATTAAATCGGTAAAGTGAATTATTAGGCGCCATACGGTAGTCATTGTCTGTGAATGCCGTGGTATTGTTTAAATGCTGGTATCTTATTTAGATTTGAGCTTTGTTGCACGCAATAAATTCGGATGCGCCAGAGACGCTCCGTTATCTACGTTTTTAGTCCATTATGGGGGGCGTAGAAAATCTCATTAGTGCACTTTCACTTAGCATACGCGCGTATTTCAATTCCTAATGTTGAAAATATTTCGCTCCAGGGTATTGACTGTTTATATATAGGCACAGGCAACCTAAACGATGACAACACACTACGCTGGTTGTTGGAACTCAAGTCTAGGCGATTCGCAAACGCTGTGACGATTGCCAATACATTTGCGCTTGCAGCGTCACCGCCGGTGAACAAACGACGTCAGAGTGATCTAGATTCGACGTGATGTCGTTCTGGTTAGGCCAAATCGTCGTTCCTTTTATATGAAGAGTTGCGCTCAAGGCTGAATGACATGATACAATATCTTAATGGGCTATCTACTGCACGACCAGTCGAGTAAATACATGTAGTATATCATTAATATATTATTAATATAACTTATACCATTAATAGAACAAAAAATTAGCATTCATGAGAAATTCTTGTTGGAGATGTCTTCAATTGCTTTTCATGAATAATACAGTATCTCGATATATTTAGTTAAGCCATTCCGCTGACGCTGGAAGCTTACTTGTTGTATAAGACTATATCCGGTAACCAGATCCTCTCGCAAGGGAGACGGATTGTATCCAATCCACTGTAATCGGCAGGATCCCACAGGAGAAGCTCGTCGTTCCATTCCTAAAAGAAAAAGTAAGTCATGTGACTAATTTTCATCCCCAGCACATTCTTGATTGGAAACGCTGCATTTCCGCGACTAAATTCTTCGTTGCGTCTTAGTCGATTTGTTCTTAGGGGTTTCGCAGAACAACCTGTATTATGGCACTTGTCTTCCGAGATTGCTTATATATATATATGAGAGATTTCGGGGAAAAAAGTTTGCTGATCTATTTTATATTTGATTTTTGGCAGATATAATGTTGCCTATAGTACAATAGTGCTGATTGTTTAAGTTTAAAAAGATTTCACATTGCGCGTTTAGAAAGGTATCAAATTTTGGTGCAAATGTAAACAGATTCTCTTTATATTGTCACATTATGGTCCTTAGGTGGGAGCCACAATTTTACCACGATACACTGAATGTACTGTGCATTTATTAAGGGGAACCAAAATTGCATTTTCTGTAAGCCGATCAGATATCGTCTCCATGGTACTAGTAAAAAAGCATTACATTTGTCAAAATGTTGAGTCGTGGAAAAATAAAAGAGTACAGTGCGAAAAAGCATACAAAGGTTTGAATTTATTGTTAATGTGGACGCAAATGAAATGTCTGCTGTCAGAAGTATACATAAGAGTTCTCCTGAAGGTACTTTGAAAAATGCTTAATATCTGAACCGAAATTTGCTTACTGACGATTGACTTTTAAGCAATATATTGCATGTGTACTAATTCATAATGAATTCATAATGCACTAATTGTTTGAACGATTGTGTCTTATTTATTCGTTTAATTTAAGTGACAATGTTCAAATTCAGTAGAAAGAAAAATGCACTATAAAAGAAAATGTAAATGTAAACATCATAAATACAGAATAAACATAAAAATCATTTATTGTTTTAATTATATTCGCATTAGGTCACGTCAGAAAAAGAAGGCCACAGGTCTATTGGTCGCTCCCACTCTGAGATATTTGTTAAGGAGGTCCACCAGCGTGTTCGCCCTAAAACCCCCAGGAGGCGACCTGGTAAATAAGCTACCTAGGTTGGTGTTTAATGAAATCTGTCCTGAAATCGTCCTTGGTCGCTCCCAATATCCAAGGATGTGAACGCAGTATATGCATTAAATAGTCGCGAAGAGCGCTATTTCTGATGTATAGGTACACTGAAGACCCATGGATTGCATATTTTTCCTATTCGCGGTTGTTCATGCGATTCACGCGTTTGTTTATTTTTCTATCTCGGGGAAAGCGCCATAGCCGCATTTATCACTGTTACACACTATTGGAATGAACACATATAGAATGATTTGGTATGCAAAGATGCAAACGTGTGGTTGTTCTCGAAAACCTTCTTACGGTTTTCCCCATGGGCTCTTTATTCTTATTCAATGTTCTTTGACTCGTTCACGGTCACCTCCCTAGAGTGGGAAGAGCGAGAAAGAGATCTACGCATCCTCAAGGCATGTTTAGTGTTTCTTTAACGTTCCACTCGTATTTTGAAAACATTTTTGAACCTCTTTTATTTTTACTTGGCGCTATTCCATGTACTTCATGTTCATATACAGCTGCTGGTAACTGGGCTTATGTTTTGGAAAAACTATCTTGAGCGATTCGCTGAAAGGTTCTTACATCGGATAACCAACTCGAGTAACCAAAATATTAGCTTTTTAGAAATATTTGCAGGATACGCTAGTTCTGGTGACACGGTCTGACAGCACTGAACCCATCCAACACGCTAATTCATTTTCTCTGCGTGTGGCATCCGATGCCGAGATAAAGAACCTCTGCAACTTCTTTCCAATTTCGATCGCAGAGGTTTTACGCTTTGTGTATCCGGAGAGCATTATCCGCCAGCTGCTGGAGAAACAGCGAGACCAGATCCGAAAAATTTGGTCGTCGAAAAAAAAAATCGTGGCCCTGGATGAAGTAGCGTCAAAAAAAAAAATCTCACCCGAGAAGAATTTACACATTTGGTTTGGACGAGGCAAAATGTGAAGTAAATGCACTTGGCGCGCGAAAGACCAATAAGCACGAACAAGATACATTGACATTATACAATCGGGTGTCGAGACATAAGAGAAGAAGAAAAAAACGGAGCGCATTTGCTATCCAAAGTTCCACCGTTAGCTTTAATCGATAATTTCATTCCCCCTCACACGTCCTGCTGAAAAATGGTGTGCACTTCCCCCATACAATGTACACGAACCCACACATCATTCGGGGTTTATAAAGTATGGAAGATTCTAAAAAAAAGTCGAAATGCTTGCCGGATTTTGTAACTTCTACAAAGCCTCTCCTTGAGTTGACAACTTCTCTATAATTAAAGATGTGATCGAATCGACACGCCCAATTTTTCCAAATAAATATTCTTTGGACTCAGATAATTCTTAAATTTGATTATTCAAATTATGAATTTTTTGTGGGCAAGCTTAGTTTTTGGATATCGCATAGAATAACCATAACTGATAGATGCGTTATTAAAACATATTCTGAGGAACGGTCGACTTTTTTCTTAATTTCTCTTTTGAATTGAAATATTTGTATATTTGGAATTTGATCATCAATTCTTTTAGCATTATTTGGAGGTGCTAGTGACCAGGGATCAAATAAAAACGAATACGCACCGGGAATTGAACCTGGCATCACTCACATATATCCCTAAACTGCGTCGTCCATAACGAAAGGTGCAGTTCGAAAAATATTTTTATGGATACCGTATAAAGGCCATATGAACTCTTAACGAGGCCATTGGTACCGTATGCATTCGACCGCTTACTTCCACAAGGTAAGCGCCACAATAAACATTGCCTTTGGCAACGCGTTCCTTCGACAGGACCAATGAAAGCGAGAGATGGAAAGCTCATCTCATTGATCAAATCACCCACGCAGCCTTGTCCGATATCAGACGAGATTAATAGTCCCCAGCAATGCGACTTTAACCTAACCGAAACTCGTATGTGTCGGTCAGCGATAAGGTCGACGATGCTTTTAATTTAAGACATAGACGGATGGTCTGGAGGTAGTTCTGAAAATCTCCCTATGCGGTTATTCATGTTGTCTTCTGTCTAATGGTAATACTAAACCATGATAAGAAGTATAACTTTTGCAAAATTTAAGTAATCAAAAAATAAATTGTGTGCGTATACCAAAACATGGATGCGTTATTATCCTAAATGTTCCAAAATAAAATGTATAAAGAATATAGTGATGTATTGATTGAACTTTAGCAGCGGATATGACATTATGAAATTTTTTTTATTTCCTTTCACTGTAGTCACTGCACTACAGGATATTGTGTACCCTCTCATGGCAATATGGCGAGGTTTGTTTTTGCGTTTTCTTTTGCTAATTTATTTTCTACAAAAATGAATTTGATGTTTTAGTGCAACATTTTAAATGTAAGTGTTTGAGATTTAGGTATCTTCTTGGTTTCTAGATCGATTTACGATGACCCAAGAGCGCTAAACATTCATAGCGTAACCAATAAATATACCCCCATTTACGATGCTTTGGCCATCAACCTTGTGACGAACCTGCTTTCTCAAAACGAAGTGATTGCAACCAAATTTGGGACACGCACTTCTTGGCATACTAAAACCGAAACATGAATGAACATGAGTACTTGGCCTATTTGAAATAAAATACTTGGAAAAGATCACTATACTAAGAGCATCGAAATAGGGCTGTGCCACCCAATAAAGTCATCAAAATATGTAAATCCGCTGAACAGTGTGTGTGTGTGTGTGTGTGTGTAGGAATGTGTGACGCCCCACTTGATGCGCCACTATTTGAAAACGCAAATCGATTTCAGCAATGGCTGACGCGCGCGTTTCTTCACGAGCGAATACACGAAAGCCGATTTGTGCGTGTTGCATCGAATAAAAGAGATTGTCGAAGCAAATAGTCTACATCCATGGTTACCTCCATTTCAGAAGAAATAGCTTATACTTGAGGTTCGATGAAACAGGAACAAAATAGCGTCGAAAATACGTATAAACAGCAGCCATTGCTAAAATCGATTTTTTGTTGCCAATAGCGCTCTCTTTAGGTCGACTTGCAACCCTCAAATGTTAATAAATATTCACCCTGAGACCCAACACAAGCCAACGCCTCTCAGCGATTAAATAATATACAGACTCTGTATTATGCAAATGATGACAATTTGAAAATGTTATAATCGCACTTTTAATTAATTGCTTTAAACTGATGTAAAATTAATCAAATAATTGACTAATATAATTATGATACGTGTATTTTTCTCACATGTAATGGAATAAACTCACGCAGAACATCATTTCATTTGATACAGTCTAGTCGATGGTAGTCAGAAATATTAAAACTGTTTCAATTGATTGAAATGGCCGAGCGATGAACAAATTCGACAGGGATATTCGTGGTCCAAGGAATGCAAATGGACACAGACAATACTTGCATTCGCAAACTGTCTGGCCACTTTTCTTCAAGGCACTGTAAATGGTAAACACCTAAACCATCAACTTTGAATTATAATTTTATGTCACTCAGTCAACTCCGATTCTGTGAACAATTGACATGACGGCAATAGCAAAAACGCGGTGCCGAGGAACACTGGTTTTGTTATCTTCGACCCAATTTGGAATCGTCTCCCTCACTTATGTAAAGATAGATGGCTTCGAGAGGGACCTATTGCCGGAGTTCATAAGATACGACGACGAAATCTCTAACATCCCAGTTTATCCGAAAATGGGGACGTCCGAAAAGGAAATTGAATTTCAGATCAATTCTGAAATATATCGTGTCCGAGGATGATGTTTTTCTTTGACGGAGAATGCATTATATTGTAAAGACACAATATAATGAATGCATTTTGGCAACTAAACTGAATACATAGGTACAAATGTGCTTTGGTACATTTGTACCTATGTAAATTTATATTGTGATGGTGTCTGGGTTTAATGCATAATTTTCAATAAATTTAAATAAGTAGATGTTTTTTAATAAAAACATTTACTCGTCGAAGCTCATGCTTGCATCTATACTATATTTTTCAGTTTTATTATTATTTTTTCGTTGAGAGGGTGCTATGATTCTTCCCACGGTGACGCTGTACCGATCGCATACCAATCGATTCGATCCTAAACACTCGATCTGCCAATAACGCACTCGTAACACTACACGCGTATGTATGTCAATGTTGTAACATGGTCGGTAGGGCATACTATCGCACGCAGAGGCAGCATCTGACAGTGACTGGGTCAAAGACATTAGGCCAATGATTTATCTCTTGAGATTTAATTGGTCGTTTGTGGTCGTGCTGCGAGCATGGAACGAGAAAACCAGCTAATCGTCCACGGCCCAGGTAATCTCAAGTGGAGGAAAGCCTTTTCGCAAAGCCTAATTGAGAAATCTACCCAAAATTTTCATTAAATTTATCTTTGTACTAGTAGAAATAAGCTACCCACTCCCGGTACTGCACAAGTCGGAAGACGCAAATCCCAGAATTAAATTCTCCCATGTATAATGTAATGTAATTATTGCTGCCTTGATTAAATCAGGAACTCGTTGATATTCATCTGTCGCTTAAAATTAGGCAAAATGAGTAAAATGTATGTTTTACCAGTCGCAATGTTCATACGCTCCTATCTACGTTCCTTCTTAATACCTGTTAATCCATAATTTGAATAATGATGTACCGTTTTGTGAAAGATAAACAAATTGATACACAGACACATGCGTGCTGTCATTAAACGTAACGTAAACTGTTATTTTCTTTCACCACAATCTATCAATTTTTATTTAACGAGTGCGACATTTTTATGTGGGTTGAAGCAATTAATAAATAATTTACGTGATGTTTTTTTTGTTGATTAATCGAAATGAAAAGCAAAATTTATATTTTCCCAAAATATCAGATATCTGATGAAACTATGGCTAAGACAATCAAGAGGCGCCGAATTTGGTTTAGCAAGTACGGGGCAGGGTAGTTGGGCAATCACACACTGCCCGCCTGCATTGCGGGACAGCAACCGTCTGATAGAACTGGGTGGCATACAGGTTCGGTGACGCATCGGACACTGGAGGACAGCGCAGTATTTCTTGCTGGCCAACTTTTTCGATGGATTACCCTTCATCTTTGATCCAGAGGTTCTCTCTCTCCCTCCCCCCTTTTGCGTGTTGTCAAGTTGTCTCGAACGGCTCGAAAGATTCGAAAGAGGCACTTTCTTCGCGCGCGTCGTTTGTTCCCGACGATTCTCGGCATTCTGTCGCCGAAATACAAATTTGAATATTGAATGTCATTTTTCCGCAAGGACATTGTCTCTGTGAATTGATGATTCCTTGTCGATCGAAATAAGTATACGGGAGAAAAGACAAAAAAGAATCGTGTATTTTGTGGAGGGGGAAGGGCGGTTGCCAACGCGCTTGTGGATATTAGTGCATTGGTGATTTCTCTCTCCCAGCCATCAGTGACGTTTTTGGGAAAACAGAGATGCACCCTAGGGGGAAATCAGAAATTCAGCCATACTTGATTCGCGATCCTTTTAGCTGTTAAACGAGATACTACGAAATTCAAGAATTTGGGAAGCGAACATGTCACATTTGTATTATGTAAAATTTAGTCGCGAATTGACTATGTTTTGGTGCATAGCTGAATCGTCAAATTTGGTCTCAATGACAATATATATAAAACGAATCGATATAAATATCTTGCAATATCATCTCAAAAGTTTGCCAGATATTATTTGCTAAACAAAATATTTTTAAATAATTGGGTATTCCAAAAATAGTACATAGCACATACAAATGTGAACACTATACTATGAAAACACGTAAAATAGTGTGCTATATATCTGTAAAATATAAAAACGATAAAATAAATTCGTATTTTGTTAATTAAAATGCATTATTACTCTGTAAAATTGATTTTGCCTAATATTAAAAATACTGTACTTAAAATACTTGACTTTGCTTTAATGTAATTAAAAATACTGAACTTAAAATACTTGATTTTGCTTTAATGTAATTAAAAAAATTAAGTAAGCTTAAAGAATAGTACGGGTACGGGGCAAATAATCGAACCTGAAGAGCCTGTTTTTGCCACGCATTGAAACTGTATTTTTCAGCACCTTATATAAAATATATAACTGATCTGAATAAATCACAAAAGCAGAAAAAGGCGGAACGCTTGCGAACATGTCGTAGTTTAAGACCTGGACAGTCGCCCATGTTGTCCTTTGTCCTAAAAAAGTCACCATTCCCGACCATAGAGTCACGTTTGTGTCGTTTCCTCTGCCGAACTCTGACAAACCACGTCTAGCGATCTCAGCGGTACTCTGTTATGTCGACGCCTGATTTGCTACAAAAGCGCCAAAAAAATGGAGCAAAAAAAATGTATATCATGAACACAGCTGGTACAACTACCGATGCAGAGAGAATATCAGCTCCGTTCGTCTTCATAAAAAATGCATTTCTCGTATATCCCTTTCTCGCACCCTCGAAACTGTGTAGGTCCTACGCGTAACTCACATATGCGATAATAATCCAACATAATGTATATCCGACGCAAACATGGATAACGTTGAGATACACTGAAATTTGGAATTCTGCATTGTTTGATATGTAATACAGAATTTATAACAATTGCAGTCATTTTCAATTGTTTCAAATCACAAAATTGCTTCTTTCACTTTCCTTATACAAAGGATTCGTAGAATTAAACGTTTAATCTAATGCGATAGATAGTGCACTTGATTAGTCTTAAACAAGGTTTATTGGAAAAAGTCATTCCATAATTGGTGAAAAGCCGCAATAAAATGTAATGCCACTGAGAAAGACGTTTTATTACTTGTTAAAAAGCAATGTCTTCTTACTGTTGCAACTCAATCTAACCAATTGCACCAAATCTTCAAATGGAAACGTCTTAAGAACGACTTTATTGTTAGACGTTATGGTGATGTCCTATAGAACTCAACAATTCTGCCCAGGTTTTGCTCCTCAGAATTTCCACTTAAGGTTATATAGCTCAAGTTAGACCAATTGTCCCGAACAACTTAAAGTGGAGACGTTACCACCGAGACATAATATGCAATTAGGACAAATGTAAAAATGTTTGTGAGACAAACATTGAAAATACAGATCAAAGAACAATCTTGGTAATGAACGAAATGCAGCAACCACTGCTGTCTATTGTTTCCGATAAACAAAAAAATCATTATAGGGTATTGCTAATTGTGTTATCGGTAAGTGCATCTATCCGTAGCAATTAGCGGCTTTAGCCGTTAAAAGGAAATAGGAATTACCAAAAAATATGGATTTTCGGTCGTACCTGATCCAGCCAAACGTTTGTTGTTAAAACTTGATTTTTTTCATCCTAAAGGAAAAATAGAAGACAAAATCAATTGATGTTATCGTGAGCATTATCCAGTACATTTCCGGATCCAGTACATTAATGACACCCAAGTTCGGATTTTCGGTTTAAATTCAAAACGTGTTCTTATGCACTCGATAGTTGCTCATAATTATATTAGCAAGAAGTAAAAAAGCACATAAACTCGAACAACAAAATAGAAATCGCACTATTTAAATAATTAGCGAATTCAAAGTACGAAAAGAAACCGGAAACAAGCTTTCGGTGAGTTGAATAAATATATTGTTTATGAATACACTTTTGCACATAAGTCAGCACATTTTGTGAAGGTTCTACACTGTATATATAACTGGAGACAGCGTTCTTGAATGTAAACAAAATAATTTTTATCTGCATCGCAAGCAAATGACTTCTTCGAAGACTACCGTATCGAATGACCCTGTCACTTTTTTTAGTGCGGCTGTGGTGGAAGAGGCGGCAGCTGCGCGTAAAGCTTACACAAGAAACATTATAGTTTTATTGGCTCTTCAAGCAGCGATCAATGCTGGCGATAATGAAACCAATTTAGCCCGAAATTCTGTTTCACTGCAAATTGCAACATCCGACATTCAGCTTTAATAGCACAAACCAACGTCAAATGAAAGATGCAGTACAAGTACAATAGCTTTTATTTATGTGATATGACTACTCCCGTTTGAAGTAAATTACTTGTTACCATTTATAAATGGAATAGTAAAACATCGTCACTGCAGAATTGCGACACTGGTAAATTAAATTTATTGAGAAACGTCTTTGAACAATTAAAGTAAATTATTTTTACACCAAAAGCAACGAATTTCGTGGCGACTCATGCATGTGAACTATTGAGACTATGAGACATTCTGAATAAAAGTAAATGAACCAATTCCAATGAATGTTCATCGAATATTTTAAATTGATTATTATATCGAGTGTCTAATATGCAAGGTATTGAATAATAAATATTGCAAAAGATGTACAGTAACGAAAATTAGTCATTTTCGTTTTAAATGTACGAGTATTTGCTGAATAGACGTCTTATCAAAGTAGGAACAAGTGACGCAAACGGATTCGGTTATTAGTTTTACGTGCGCGCGCCGAACTCTCGTTTTTGCCCGTAATTTTTCTTTCTACAAAATTAGTTTCGTAGAAATAGCTATGGAACATAATTTTAAACCACAATGGGGTTGTGCGTAATATATCGATTAGCCTTCTTAGACAGTACATATACGAGAGTATAAGAAGCAATGGCATTTTTTAGGGCAAGATGTACCTCCGTAGCAGACCTAATCAGGTTAAAACGCATTTGTTATTTTCGATGTAATTAAGCCTCCACCTGAAGATGTGTGCAAATTACCTTCGAGTCACGTTCAGAGTCATTTATAACCATTTTGGCAAAAAGAATTTTGATAACATATGGAGTTGCGTTTTAACACTAGGGGGCGCCCAATTCGTTAATTAGCCGGTAGAGTTGTCGCCGCTAGAGGTGCCTAATCATCTCAATTCTCATTCGTCACTAGGAACCCTTACTGGGCGATACTCGACAAAAATATCAATATCACATTCGCTAGTTCTCCGATCAAATTACGACTCGGAGTTCCGAGTTCGATTCCCTGTGAAGTCTCTCGCATATGCTATCCCGAAGTACTGACGAAAATGAATCCCTGGCACAGTGCTGAAGTTTTCATAACAGAAATGCAATTCACTAGTGCAATTATTACAATTACAATATCTGCCCACACGCAGCTCCGGATGGGCCAATGGCGGGGGTCGAACGACCAGTTAAGGACAAAGGTGTGGTTGTCCTCCTAACAGACTCTTGACTTCAGACTCGTTAAGGCTATTCCACTGTCGACACACTCTGGGGAAATAGTAGTTGAAGTACGATCACAACAACAATACAGCTCCTAAACCATTTTAGTATGTCCCGTTCTTCTACTCCTAGCAGGAAGCTGTCTCACAATTTCCCCAATTTTGACATTACAATCCTCCTTCAGAATACAAGTCAGAAGCCCCAATATTGGTCGATATTGGTCGCAATATTGGAAGCATGCATAATGCAACACTTGTCAACATTGAGTTGCAGCTGCCGTTTCTTACATCAAGTAGTTGCAGCTTCTAAATTTTTCTGTAATTCAACAAAGTCCCGGTCACATTTTATGCCCCTGTATGCCACAACAGGAACAAAAGAGGACCCTGCCCTGTGGCACTCCTGAGGTCACATCAATCCATTCAGAGTGGATTCATCTATTCACTTGTTGTTTTCTATTACTTAAAAATGCTGCTATCCAGTCTAAAACTTGATTACTAATACCATGACCATCCACTTTAGCTAATAATCGTTGATGACAGACTAATCACATGGGGAAAAAGGAATCATCGATCTATTATAACCGCAAAGAGGCACCACAAGGGAGCACTAGCAACTGTCATGCACAGAGGGTATACAGGTGTAGGTTTGCGGGAAGGCGTCAGTCTAACAGAACTGGTACCCAACACTTAATTACTTAAGAACAAAGAATAAAAACCATTTGACAACATATTCTTTCGCAGATCTTCATGAGAACTGTGGGAATATGACAACTTTAATAAGTTAAAAAGAAAAATACAGCCAACAGTGAATTACGATTTC
This sequence comes from Mycogona germanica, assembly GCA_034698785.1. Classification (NCBI taxonomy): domain Eukaryota; kingdom Metazoa; phylum Arthropoda; class Diplopoda; order Chordeumatida; family Chordeumatidae; genus Mycogona; species Mycogona germanica. Next base: position 30,089 of record JAQGBY010001068.1, read on the forward strand.
CACGGGAATCGAATAAACCATTAGCGCTGGTGTCACCGGAATATACATTACGTGCGGGGAATTCAGATTTTTACCGTCAAATTCAATGGTTACGACCGGCATACGCTCAAAGCACTCAGGTAGCCTTTAGCCGTCCAATTGTGTGCCCCCGGGCAAAAGGGGATGGCCAAACAGGTAAAGCACGGGGTAAAGCTCGGGCAATAAAAGCGCAATAAAAAGGACGCTTTGCATCGTTAAAAATGACGTTGGCGTGTAGGGGTTACTCCCACGGATTATGACGCGATATTATCGACTTCTACACTCTCCTCCTCCCCATTCGATAAAACGACCCCGTTTTGCCAATCTCGTCGACATCTACTGTAATACAGTAGTCTCCCGACTGGCCTCGCCGTGAACGTTTCTGGGTTAGAATGCTCTAAAAATTCTGATGGCCGAGTAACAATCTTGAAGGAAGCTATTGTTATGGTAGAAGCAACCAGGAAGATGACGGTGAACGATAGGTGCCCGGTGCTTCGGTAGAGTGGCTCACGCCTCGACCCAACTAAGCGAACATATGGTCTAGAAGTACGTTAAAGTTATGTAATTTTACTATTTTCGTTGTGCTTTATGATATTATTTATCAGCAATGAAAACTAAAGGTGAAAGATGCGGGGTGCTGAATGTCGACAAAACTCTACAGCGATTAGTATGAATTGTTTAGCAAGTAAGGTGGCAGAATAAAAGAAGCTCCTCCGTCCTTCGTTCAGAATCTATTGATCAGCATTGGGAGTTACAAGTGACAATAAGATTGTTTTAAATGCATGTGAATTTTGTTCGAATTATATATTTTTTAAATAAAATGGTGCCGAAGCACGCCGAGTCAGATATTTGGTTAAGCATAAAGAAGGCTAGGATAGATCTAGCTACTATTCCGACAGGTACAGTAATGGTGGATATTTGAAAATAATTTCTCATTGACCATCGCTACACTCCGTTCTAGTCACCGAAAATAATTTGAAGACAATTAAAATTTAGATAGTTTACTTACTGGGTGTATATATATATGTATTTTGTCCGATTTCATCATTTGTCGGTTTGGTCAAAGATCGCGTCTATGAGTCTTGTGCACCGACTGAGCTGTGCTGAGCCGCATTTCTTACTTGAGTTGCAATGGGAGTTGGTTCTATTGGAAACGTGCCCCCATTGACACACATGAAAATTACAAAAAAAGAAGTAACGCAACCTGATCAGAAAGCCAACGTGTGCCAGGTTCTATTCGAGCGTCATGTCGATGCTAGCGGTGATTGCCTTCCCTCGGGTAACGGGGGCAGAAAAATAATAATTCGATTGCAGTGATGCGTTTGCATAATGTAGACGGTAAACTCAAGCATCGTGTCAGAGGAGAGCGCTTCCAGCGAAACCTTTGCTTTCAAAATTTACATTTTCTTTTCGAACGTGTCTGTGCGCCAATCTACGTTTTTTTTACTATTGCTTAAACCCAAGCACTTAAAAAGAGATAGGTATTCGAATGTAGGTATTGGAAATGTCAAAAGTTCTTGAAGAATTTTTTCTTTGCTTAGTTAACTTTGAAGCGATCTTCGTTTCCCACATCTGAACACTTGAATGAAATACAGATCTCTTTAGTGAAGATTCAAGTTGAAAATATATTTAATGAACGAAATAACTATCTTTATTTTGAAGTAGCACTGAGGATTGTTCTGATATAAATTTGACAGTAACATCATGAAAAATTTTAATCAGAAAACAACGAGTGACACTTGAAGTTGATTATCTTCGTAGTCAGTATAGAGCACATAGCACCAAGAGGGACATAGAATCGCCTGTAGTGCAGAGACTACAGTGATGAGAAATAATAAAAAAAGTAGTAGACAAACCAAAATATAGTTGATACACAATCGTATCACATACACGAGTAAAAACATTTTAATTTGATGCTATGATTATTAAAACCTTCTAAAATTCAGAAGACAGACCATAATTGCTATACGCTCTGTACGCTCGTAACAATGAGAACTGAAAATATGAGTACTTGCGTCTCTTTAACTACAGTACAGTATATTTCCAGTGCAGAGCAATTATTTGTTCATGTTGAACGAAATCTAGAAAACAAATTCACAGTTAACTACATCATACTACAACTACGTAGTAAGACATCAGAAAGTGCATTCATATTTCTTGATCATTCTTTTTGGATAATTGCGTCGCACGTTAACGTGCAGCCGCTTGTACGTCACACGTACGGTTGGAGATAAAAAGCAATTAGCGAGACCGAGAGACATTCGTGACCCGCCAAGTGTCTCGGTAAAATGTCCCACTTCACTGCTATGGAAACGATTTTCCGCTTGAAATTTCACGAGAGCATCTTCACTGAACCCGGACACTTCACCAGCCTCTTTAATAATATTTAAATCAAACTTCCTCCACGTTATTTTTGCAAATGCCTGGCGGTTTTAATTGTGCAATGCATGTACATGAACTATATTAGATAGTCACCAAACAGCGCATCTACATCTATATAATAAAAGACAGTTCAGAAATATTGACATGAGGCATCAATTTTTTCGGTCGCGTTTAACAAAAAGAGATATTTCTAAGAAGGTAGAACCTCATAGTAAATAGTTTGATCTAACGCCACCAGAGCATTCGCAAAACGTCAGTTACAATGTCAGTTACCAAGTCAGCCGGATAGTAGTTAAATTGTAATGCTCAGGTGCCTTACACGAAGTTCAGTCGGGGGGAGCTTTATTTAGAGTTGGTTATAAAGGCTTACAGGGCGGCCCAAATTTTTTAGTTAATTTAATTAAACCACGTAAAGGTTACGATGCGCTAGTATATTATAAAATGAAGGTTACATTTATTTTAATTTTTTAATTATTTTTATTCGCCTACCGGAGAATAAAAAAAAATTGCCAGGGATCCTAGATCAATTGGCGACTCTGCCATCGCGAAAAAATTGAGAGCATACTGCTGCTATCTTTCGGCAAACAAGATATAATTAGTTTCATATTTACCGCGAAGTTCATATTCATTGCACCATAAGTCTGCGTGTAAATTTGCAAACACTTTTCGGCTACA
>JAQGBY010001069.1:0-33140 GCA_034698785.1 Mycogona germanica
ACTGGTCGTTTGACCCCCGCCATAGGCCCCTCTCTTGGGGGCTGCTTGCGGGTAATAATTGTAATTGTAATTGTAAACAAATACCCTACGCTCGGCGTCGCGTTGAGTGAGGTGACAATTAAGATTTATTTCTCCAAATGTTACAAGAGCTCTCTTTGCAGGTAGTACTCTGTACTCATGAGTGCTGACTGGGTCTAAGGTGGATAGCTGCTCACGTTAGTACGAATAAAGCGATGTTTGTTTACGACCAACACATAACATAACATTCTCTTGCGCACAGTACAATGTATATAGTCTGCATGTACATGTATAACGGAAGGGCCAAGAAATGGCTTAGTTGGGGTGCAAAGATTTGGGGTTTTTACATCGTGCTTAGACATCGTATAGACGCCGAACAAAAGATCAGAAAAAGAAATGTGATATACTAATTAAGAACTTGTGCACCAGACCAACAAAGAAAAGTCTACCGCTCATAGCAATTTTGAAAGCCCGACTAAAAAAATACGCATGCTGCTTTTACATTCCAATCTTAGCTGCCCGAGTTGCTCCAAGCAAAATTACTCTAGCAAAGTAGTATAAAAAACCTTAATAGGAATGGGATGTGAACTGCCCATCCGTTGAATACTTTCCTTGAATAATCCTTAAAGTTCGTCCTATTTTTTTTAACATGTCCGCCTCGGCGATTACTTAAGGCCTTGCCACACTGGTGACCTTTTGAGCTTGCTCGAGAGATCTCGATTGTCATTGAAATTTTGGGACAGAGGGCTTTCGAGATCGCAGGCGCTACCTTCACGACGGGGGTATGCCCCCCATTAAAAAAAAGTGTTGTTACAAAATGTTGTTTGAATTTTATCAATATCCGTGTATTTTAACAGATTATACAGAGTTCTGTATGTTACAAAAGATACCAGTCCGGGACATTTTTCAGTGGTAGTTTCATAATCTTACTCAAGTTTTACAAAGGAAATTTGAGTTTTGAAACTGCTAATGGGATCATGTGGTTTGGTCATAGCGGAGGCTTTTATCAATCTTCCATTAAGGCCTGCTGTAGCGATGACTCGATTTTCGTAGTGGTGGGCGGACCCTATCTGCTCTGTTCATCGTGGAACTTGCATTACGAACTCCAACATTGAATGACATCTAAATCCCCATCATATATAGTTTATGACATTTTGGCACATAAAATACGAGGACTTCACATACATAGCACGCCCAACCAGACGCCAAGTTTTCTGGTGGATTTTCTCTTTTCTGCTTTACCGCAAAAGAGAGCGAGAGCGTCTGGTCTAACCGAGCATTACATGTGGAGAGAAATGATATCAAAATTCGTTTGTTCGGCAAGTCAGTACGTGTGAGTGTGTGTGTGTGTGTGTGTGTGTGTGTGTGTGTGATCTCCTGATCTACCACAATACATACGTTTTATGCTTGCGGTTGGGTATAAGCCTTCGACGCTGGTCAAGCGTAATTAGTGTCGTTTTTATACTCGTTAACTGTTACTGTGGCATTTCCTATGACAGGGTCTACGAATGAGAACTAAAGTTGGTAAGAAATATGGATAAATTAAAATAAAATTAATTGGAAAGTGTTCTGGAACACGACGAGATTAGATATTATTTTTTAAGAAGAAAACAAAAATCTCCAATAAAATTGGAATCCAATCAAAATCTTCACTATCAGACATCACTCTTTTACGTTCCAATTTTATTGGAGATTTTAGTTTTCTTCTTAAAATAAAATTGTTTATTTAATGAGGGAATCGTGTCATCAATTTAATAATACAGGGACAGTAAAATTGTCAATTCAATGCAATAGTCGTAAATTTGAATTCTGAAATATTTTTATGAACAAGGCGCTAGTGATGCATAAATTGTCGCTCGCGTTGGCGCATCCTAATTATAACAATGGTTTTGATTAAAACAACGTTATCTAATGATAATGTGAAATGCAAAGCCGGAAGACTTGATGCCAGGTATTGTACAGCTAGGTAATAGAGCAATATAGTAAACAATTTGACTTTCATGTGTCATAATACGCCCATATTTGATAATTAAGATACCAAAAATCCGACTACTTCGATGTACGAGTTCACATAATATATAATTTCTTTGGAGTCTACGCAGCGAGTCAATCACTTCAAAATCATATCGTGATCACATATGATCGCTCGGTTAGCTACTGTTATAACGTCCCCATTTAAAAGCCAGAACGCCGAAATGGCAGACCCCGAACTCTTTTAATAGGAACAGGAGAAATAGGTATGTCTTGCCCGTTTCGTCGCGGTTTGACCGAGAGACATTTTGGCCTGAGCGACTTGCGAACATGATCTCTTAAAATTCGTCTTTTTAAGAATGAAACCAGAAATGCTCTCGGGCAGTTTGCTTCTATAGATTGACGATGATATCAGGAAATTCGAGTCAGCGTACGTTACGCGCGCCCGTCGAGATCGTGACAGATGCTCGGAGAGAGCAAGTGGGACAAAAAGACACTCTTAATCGAATAGAAATCTCTTTTTCTTCTTCTTGCGTGAGTGGTTCGGCCAGGCGGTGGTGGGGTTTCACTCTGTGGGTCGTGCCTCTTTCTGGTCAAATAGCAGATATGATGTTGACAAATACGTGTTTGCGGAAGAACATTACTAGTGAACCTATACTTATATACTTGATCCCCACTGCATCTATATACAGTATGATTTTTGTATTTATGTCCGCGCAAGAATCGTCTTTCCCATTGCAAAGGACCCCTAGATAACACTGTTATAGTATATCTTGCTAACTTTGAACTTAAATATTCATTCAAGTTAAACATGTCAATGTTGTACTTTTTATTGTCACGAATCGTTGAACAATTGGAAGCACGACATGTTCAGAATTGTCACCTTAGTTTCTGGCCACTTGGACTAATCCGATAAGTCAAAAATCTCAAGATATTTTGTAAGTCCGATACATTTTTTAGACAAACAAAGAATATTCTAAAATAATTAGTGAAAATTTCATTTTTCCACCAGTTATCTTATCACAAGATAAATGAGATAGCGTAACTAACATTAGTGACATGAAAATTAACGAATCATCAAAAACTTCTTGTTAGCACGTACGTGCAGTACAATAACTTAAAATGTAAGAAATACGAACACAATGACAATAAACATAATAAATACATTAATATATTGTTTAAAATAGATATTACTGGAGCGACTGATAGTTATTAGTGGTTAAGTTTTCGTCACAGCGCGAATTTTAATGCCCATCTTTCGATTTGATACCCTTATTTCGTCACCAAGCACAGCAACACTTTAAAACGCAACAATTTAAGAGGACGTGCCCAAGTGCTATTCGTTTACTTTAAGAAATAATAATGCAAGAATGTGGAAAATATGTGGTATATGTGTTGCCTCGAACACAGTCGCGTAAGTTAAATGATCAAGAAATTCTAATGGTTGTATTCATTTTCCTGACAATCACAATTTCAGACACATTTTAGAACAATAAAATACCCCATCTTTTCCTGAAAACAATCAACATCTCTGATAAATATTTTAACGTTGTTTGTCAAATTTATCAACGGCACGTAGTTTCCAACTCAATTTCGAACAGTCTCTTTTCATTACTAGTGAAATCAATTTTCTTTAAATTAATTAGTCAAAGGAAAAATATAATTTAATTAGTGCCATCACTTGTTTTCGCACCAAACAAAAAAGTGAAGGTTCCTCCACATTCACGAAGGAATGTTCGAAAAATGTGTCACGTTGATTACAATTTAGGCAACCGCGATGTTAATTCACGCCTAACTTCCACGTTAATGCGAATCACATCGTGATTATCTAGCACAAACAACCTCATCAAGCTGGGCCGCGGGCTTAGCCTCTACAATATATACGGACGTCTATATATACATATTTTTTATTTCCCATCACTGTAGTCACTGCACTACAGGCGTTACTGTACCCCCCTCTTGGTTCTTAGGCACAATGTAGATCTACTGTACATGTATATGCATGTACAATGCACAGTCCTGACTGTATACAAACTGGGCCACACCAAACATGTATAGGCCAGGCCTATGCACGTCACTATAATCGACATAAACCGTCCTGCAGCGCTCCTGCGTTGGCAGTTAAGACAATTGACTTAGCCACAATCTGATTACGTACGTGAGTTTCTTTCGCCACGTCTCGGAAACTGGGGGTCATAAAGACGTGCCGAGTGTTTTTTACGGATTGCGCATGTTGGAGACAAAGATGTTAAAAATGGCGTGGAGTGCCAAATCGCCAACTGCGGATGAGCAAAATGGCGTCTCTCTATTCTGTGAGTTGAGGAGTGGCTTTATAGCGCGTAGTACAACAATCAATATAGAAAGAGAAATAGTCAACAAAGCGCTTTATTCGATGAGGTTTGCGATATAACACATTTCAACGACGTAGTCCATAATGAATTTCATGCAACCGAATTTCGTTATATTAAAAATCGTTGTTTTTTTAAATCTGGACAGGATTCAACCGACGTCAACTAGCTAGCACTGATTGCGTTGGACAAACTGGTTCAAACGTATTTTGTTGCACGACTACAGGCAATGCTTTATCCAGAAGCAGAATGATTCCAGAACCTACATATCTTTGGGTGGAGATAACGGTTGTGCGAACAAAGCTAGCGAGAGAGGAGGAAGGAAAAAAATCAATAAGGAAAGTACACCTTAATTGAAGTAATTAGAAAGTCAATCTAGCAAGACGGATCTTCAGACGGTTAGTTGGTCGCCGCCGCAAAACTCCGTCTAATCTATCACGACACTTTCCTAATCAAATCACGGATAAACCAGTGTATCGCATTTCATTCTCCGTGTACATTTCTTCTAATTAAGATGTTGTACAGCCAAACGAGAAACAATGAGACTTTTATCGATCGGCATGTCCCTTGTCGTTTAAAAAATAGTAAAAAAACGTTAACACTTTTAGTTTACGAGCTTGTATTTATTTGTAAGAAGACTTTTTGCATAATTGAATATACGCAATTTAAAATTTAAATTACAATTTTTCGAGTTTAATATCGAGATGCTGGGACTAGTTTCATATAAAAATAGTAATATTGAGAAGTGAAACAAAATTTATTTTTGGCGCTCAGTTGCCTAAAAACGCACATTTCAAAACAAATATTTGCAGAAACGGTTGAGGCATATGTCTAAACTTTAATTACTGTATGTTTACTATAAAATCGCTCTAGAAAAACTTATTTAGACGAAAGCAATTCCTACAAAAAGTGTTTGATAAAACTCCTTCCCTTTACCGAGTGAGACATGAATAATTAATTATAATAAAGTATTGCCGCATGCTTCAAGAGTCATGAATAATTTGAATGATTTGATAAATAAATTTCATATTTTTTGTTATAAAACTGTATCAGTACAGTACGTACAACATTATAAATATAAGACTTATTATATTTATTTTCTAAAATTGTGCTCATCATATTTACGCCCTTAATATTACAAGAAAACAAACACTATACGATATTAGCTTGTCATTCAGTCTTAATTCCTCTCCCTATTTCATACTCTGTACAAGGCATGAAATCACATATACTCGTAATAAATATGAATCACTACCTGTACTAGCTGTTAAACTGCGTTGCCAAGACAACATTGATTAGAATGAAACGATAAAATCCATACAAAAGTCTACTAATCGCAAAGTCTGCTATTCACAGAGTCTAAATGTCATAGTTAATTTTGACGAATTGATAGCGAGCAGCGAGCTCTGCTTGCGGCTGATTATAGTTTATTAATATTAGCCTATACAGGAATATTAAATTTTAGTTTGGCATTTTAGATGGCGCCACACTGAACAAAAAGTGCGTCTCAAAATAGTAAAGCCAAGATAAATACTATTAATCAAAATCTCATTACAAAATCTCGTTCCCTTGCGATGTCTGGAAAGAACTTATTTTTCATATAAGGTAACAGGGTAGTGAAAAAATTCTTTGCCTTCCTTGCCTTCGATAGTACTGCGTGATGGAGCTTATTTTTAAACCGAAAATTCAGTATTAATAATATATAGATTACAGCAAACAGCCTTGACAATAAAATGCCTAATAGGATGATTTTCTTCGACATTCGGCCGCAGAATAAGATTTATGAGATCGTAAAATAAAGGACGTTACCAATTGTTGCCTTGCCTGGGAACGGTTGCATAAAAAAAACATTCGGTAACCGAATAACGTAAAACTCGAGAAGTCCACTTTCGCATCTCAGCTGCCTTCACGTAATTGTGTGAATCTGAGTCATTTATACCACATCCTTTCTCTGTTTTACAATGAAAAATTCGTTAAGCCTCATTCCTTTATCCTGGAGGAGAACAATATGGACACATTCAAGTTCAAAAATAAGATGTCGATGCATTTGTACTGATAAGTGCACATAAATGCCATCCCAAACTTGCAATTCCAACTGATTTTTATAATAACTAACATAGAGTAATAGTTTCATCAGAATAGCATACTTGTGATATATGACAGACAATATAAGTTACATGTTAATTTAATAAAAACTGGTTCGTTTAAAATTAATGATCAAAGCATTTTTAATATTTAATTGATTTATTTGCAGATTGCAGCTTGGGTATTGAATTATAGAATTTTTTAAAACACGTGTAAGGTGTACAGGAGTCCTATTCGATAACATTGAGGTATGTACAAGAAGTCATTTTGTGCCCTCAGAAAGAAATTATATACAGTTGATGATCATTAGACGACGGTACAACTCGATACCAGGATCAGTGGCGTTCCAAGTGGAAATCCTTCAGTGTTAACGACGTTTTCGGTGGGCACCAAATATCCTCATAGTTGCAACGACAGGCGTGAGAAAACATTCTTTGTCAACCCATTGTCTAACCATTCGTAAAAAAAAGAGTTCAATTAAAGATGTACCATATATCCTATTGCAAGAAATCGTATTCAATAAAATCTTTTTTGGTGACACCTTATTACTTTGTCACCGAATCGTATAAGCGTTCGACGATTCAATATATATATATATATATTTCCATTCATTAACTGAAAAGACAAGCGAGGAACGTATGTCATACAAATAGGCCGAGATAAGTTGGATATAGTCTTGTAATACAATGCATTAGCTCTTCTTGAGAGCGAAAGAATATACTCGGCTCTTCGAATGCCGGATGTTGGAGCAAGGTTGAAGATGATCACCGACAAAGTCAAGAACACAGACAAACTACGGAAACGGGGCACCCGTGCGTGAAATTGTATCAGGTATTCGGAACCCGCTGCTTTCGCTCGCTGTCAAAACACAGTATAATTTGGACAAACACACGGCGCTATGAAAACAACACGTCACAGCGGAGAGTCGCGAGCCTACGCTTGTATAAAGCCTTGTGGTCTTCCACATAAATATAACTCTACGTGTATTTCGATGGAGGCATGACGGTATCTGTTTATCCTGCGTTTAATATTTCAGGTGCCTCGCACCTCTATTAAGTACAGTTACACATGCGCAATGCCTTTACACCTAATTCAGATACATTGTAATTACTGGACACTCAATAACTGCGTGCATCGGCTTCATGGTACCCCTTCACACAAATTACATTGCTAAGGAATCTTCGTTACCTAATAATTTTCGAAACAAATTGGCGCTCGCAAGTATGAAGAATTGCCAGAAGTACAGCAGTTAGGCGAGTCAGCAAAGCGCAAAATGCAAGGTTATCAACTTCTCACAATGAAATCACTACAAGTTACGACTGCACAAAATATATCGGAATAAATTCAGGGGCTGAGACATTCGACACGAAGGATTTTTTTCCCATTGAGTTACAATGTTGATATCTGACTAATATGTATTTTAAATTATTTATTAAAGGTTCACAATTGATCAATTAAGTTTCCCATTAAGCGTAAAATATACAAACATATTAAATTTACTGTACGAGTCAATTAACAAAATGATATTATACTAAATGCAAGTTGTTATAAAAAATAAATAAGACAAAGAAAACAAATTTTCTGTTCGGGAAATATCTTAAGAACGGCTTAACCCAATTGAATGAAATTTTACCTGCAGATTGTACCTCACCACCATCAAAGTGTCAGAGCTGTTTTTAAGTTGATAAAGACTACGCAGATGGGATACGTAACTGTATGCTGTATTGACATGTGTTTTCACGCATTGTGTTGACCCAAGTGTTGATATTGTCTCAAATCTGGCGCTCTCATCAAATAAGTGGGAATAAAACGAACGTTTTATTGTATTTTTATGGGTAACTGCAGGAGTCGTTTGATCCCCGGTAATGGATAAAGTGCCAATTTATCGTCTTGGGCAGAGTTAGGTCAGCTCCATCGGTCGGAAAGGCGGGCATCCGTCTATGAGATTTGAGCAAATAAATAAAAGTGTAATCAAACTGAACACAAGGTACTTTAACTTAATGGATAATGGCGCCCCCTTGCATTTAGGAGAATTGGTTTAATCTGAATTGCCGAACGCCTCCGGCGGGTAGCAATACCCTACGTGCGGTTGAGTAATCCTAAATGAAAACTAAATCCGCGGATTCCATGTACGCATTTATGCGCATCAACCGTGAATTATGTTGCCAGTCAATACTTAAAAGGTCGCGGATTTGTTTCAAAATTACATTCACAAAAAAAAAATCAGCGTCTCCACATTTGATACTTGATCCCCACAGATTTTTGAACAGCTCAGTTGGTAGAACGTCAAACTAATATTGTTAAATGATACAAGAGTTAAATAAAAATCTAATGAATACTTAATCCGCCTCTGTTGGCTGTTTATATAAGACTAATAAACGCATCGTTAACCAATTAAAAATAAATAAAAAGTACTTTTCAAGGTGTTTTCATAAGCAAGTCTAAAAATGTTTCTGATTATGCTGTAATTGTCCACACATTGTCCACACGAGAAAAGCAATAAAAGTTAACACATTTTGGAAACCTAATTAAATGTAGCTATTTCGTAATGAAGTACCGGAAATTAAAAATACAAGTGCAGTGAATTTCTGTAGATGCTTTGCGAATGCATAATATGTCGCATCAAAGAATGATGAAAAACATTCAAAACTATAAATTAGGCGAACCTGAAAGTAGCATTACTCGATGCCTGCCGTTAAAAACATATAAGTTTCAGTCGCTAGAAAGAAAAGGATGAAGAAAAAAATCATTGCGACCGGGTCCCCCCCAGTGGAATAAAAGAGCTCGTAAAATTAACGCGGAAACTTAATGTCACCAGTTGGATTGCTCGACATTGCTTTGACGCAGCGTGGGTTCTGGAACGTCTGGAGTCTTGAAGAAACATGAAGAAAAAAGTCCTCGCAGGCGCTTTCGGAACTACAATACACTGCAAATGGAAGTGTCTAATTTCAAGACTCGGATTTACACATACTAAATAACGCAATTCACCTAATTGAGTACAATGTATTGCCATAATATGGTACTACAGTAGAGATTAAAACGGCAGATTTCAGAACATGCCTCATACCTCTTATCTAATGACGGGAACAGATTAAACAAATTTTCGCCTTCTTAACTGCCAGAATGATTTGACATTGAATTTACATCGTATTTACTTTGTTTTGGCAAATATTTATAAACCATAAAATGGTGCCGAAGCACGCCGAGTCAGATATCTGGTTAATTAGAAAGTGGAGCTAGGATAGATCTAGCACTATAATTCGACAGTTACAGTAATGGTGGATGAAAAAAGCGAGAAAGTATCTTCAAATATCCACCATTACTGTAACTGTCGGATTATAGTGCTAGATCTATCCTAGCCCCACTTTCTATTTATAAACCATCAAAGAAACCTTGAATTCCATTTACCAAAAGTAAGTAGGAGTATGTGACAACACAATCGCGCCCATTTTAAGGTCATCTCAATTTTGCAGTGCCATAACAAGACACATAGGCGGCGTTTCCCTGCAGTGCACCTCAGAGAGAGCAACGTCGCAACGAGTAACGACAAATGTCATTCTTCCACTTAAAATCATTTATCTATTCGGCCCGTAATGCCTCTATGCATACACACGTACGTGGCATTTGCCACTCGTGTATATACATGTATAAGGTCTTGCGCACACACACACCAAGTATGCACGTACATGTACGAGGAGCATCCACGCCACCAGTACTAAGGGGGAAGACAACCCAAAGTTGGAGTCGTCGTCATTTTGCAACTGCGAAAAACGCTTTTTATTGTCGTTTTATATCACGAATCTGCCGAGCAGACAACGCCAAACAAAACTCCCCACAGTTCCAACGACACCCAACTGGATTATAAAGTAGAGTCTCTCAAAAAGTAGCGCAGCACTAAAAAAGTGAATAGTCTACTACTACTCCGAAACGGAGAATTTTCTAATTTTCCAACCGTTTCTGCAACAGGCGTAATTCATTTCTCATCCGAATGGTCTCTGCATCGTAAGAAATGTGTTCCGTAATGTTCCTTAGTTATGAGCGACTTTTGAGTGAGATACCATTGCAGAGTCCTTCACATTGCATTAACATTTCTTATGTTTTTACATGTGCCAATGCAAAAACTGATCTATATACATACACACTGTCTGAAGAAACAAAGCCAATCCAATTAGTTACCACATTTTTGGATTTCCTGTCAAGATGCTTGATATCTGGCGCCATGCATTAAATTCAATGGGATCATAAGAAACACGAAATTCAGCGAATCACCCTCAGTCAAGTTTCTGATGGATCCAAAATAAATAAATGGTGCAAATTTTAGTTTTAATGAAAATTATAATATTTTCATTAATGGAAATAAACTATGATTTATTTAATTCAGTTAATGGAATCAAACACTACTAAAAAAAATAGAAAACTGGAGGATTGCTTGATGCCAGAATTGTGAACTGGTTGATAACGACAATTCCATGCAAAATAAAATCATGGCTGAGAATAGACTTCCGAATGAGTATAATACTATTCGATCGATTCAGTTGAGCTGCTGTACGATTGTCGGCGTTTGTTTATTTCGGGACCGTCACGACCTTTCGAAATTGCAGACGAATTCGGCACAAAATAGAGTCGCTGTCAATAATATAGTCGAAAGTTTGAGTCGACCTGGCATTCGAATCCTTTGACACAAAATGAGATTGTCAAGAAAGGAAACATTTTCTCCATACATATGCAAAGCGGGGCTTATATGTAGGGGCTTTACACGCCGCGGGACATCTCTGGCAATAAATCAATCCGCAATCTAAATCACTTCTCATTTCAATAATATTATATGAAATTTTCTTTCGCATTACGGTGCACAGGATCGCCGAGGAAATGAATTCACGACTCGAACTGTAAGGTCTGTTATACCTTCGTGAGCCGGATTTTTTGGCGGCACAAAATCATTCTTGGTCTAATGAAATTTGCATGACAAATGGAAGGCACTATACACTCTTATGTTTTCACTTAAAAGGTGTGCATATATTTTGACAGCGCGCTTTTGCACTATGCAAAATTGTAATAACAGTCTCCAGATTCCATTTCCTGGAACTGAAACTAAATCTGGAACGCGGTATTTGCTGTTGGCGCCGTGGCTTATGGTGCACTCTGGTAATTGTCGGAAAAGTTGTAGGCGCTTGGTCAATCATTTTCCCGGCCAAAATATTACTGAAATATCGTAGGCGTTGGCTCTGGATAACATGGCCAATGACATGATAATAATCGCTAAAAACGCCTTCTAATGAGAAGTGCACATCTAGAAAAAAAATATCATAATTTTAAAGCGATTAATTCGTCCCATTGGACTTTGATTTTTCAAATTTAGATTTTTTTAAACGTAATTTCGAGATTCTGTGATCATCATAATTTTTAAGACGCTCTCACTATCTTAAATACACACTGTATTCAATGATAACGTACCGTCTTAAAGTCTTCTTAAAATGGATGCATTTGAAATTATCCAAGAAGGGTGGTAAGTATTTATTAACGTTAGAAAATATTTTAAATTTAGCATGTTAAAGGCAGTGCGATATTCTTGTGGTGTGGTACGACTGACCTGATTTCGAAAATAAACTCATTAGGCGTTAATCAATTAGTAATTTAGATTTTGCTTGTATTACATCCCAAAAACGAGTCAGAAATTTCGATAGAAAGAAGCGACGCATACCTAGAAATCCGGTCATTAAATATTCACCATAGCAATTGGACGTCGTCGCGGCAGAAAAATCTGTTATGACAGCTATATTATGCTATCCATCCGTGATTCATAGAATATTCCGATAACAACGCTCTTCAGATTAGTCTTCATCTATCAGTTGAATTGCTTTCACTCCGAGACCGCTTTTTTCACTTCTTTCCGCTCCCGTACACACACGTACACGTACATGGTGGTGGGGTTGCCGTGCTCCATCTCTTTCTCTGGATCTTCCTTCGCCGTATACTTACTTGTACACGAAGGTGAGCGTTGTCTCGACTCACGCGGGATTTGATTCCAATATACGGCGGGCGGCGAGTAGCAGAGAAGTCATATAGGCGCTCAACAACGCCGGGTCTTGTTATGGAAATTCTCGACGTGAATGTAAATTGTCTGTTTTCGGGGTGGCATTCTCCTCCACACTTTTGCTGTTCAAACTACACTTTTATTGTGGAGGTAGAATGAAAAAGGAAAAAAAAACTTAATCTGCATACACGGGTTTGTCGCGACCAAGAACTATACAAATAGCACATAGCACATCGCAAACAGAACCTTCTAGTAGAGCCCATCACATTTTAAACTTGCAGACATTGGAGTCATGCATTTTGGCGTTTTCGAAAAGTTTCAAGTCTGGACTCAAAAGTTTCTAGATTTCATTTTCACTATGACCATTTTCAGTATAGAAATGGTCGAATAGAACGAACTACACATGACATACAAATTTAAATTTCTGATGTTGCTTAGGCATCGGTTTGGCAAGATAATTCACGACCGGGCCAAGAACCAGTGAGGACATTGAGGGAAATTTGCAAATTACTACAAATAAATTACAACAATTTAGTAAATTAACAAACAGCAATTCAACATACATTTTAAAGAATTATCATGTAATATAAACCAAATCCGCAGACGCGATTAATAATTTGATAATTACATATCGATGAAGTTTAGATTAGAGTCATTTTTGATGTTGCCAGATATTATAACCAAAACCGAATGACAATCGCGTCATGAGCTCACAAACTTTCTTTCACGCTATGGGGTTTCTTTCGAGCTGCCCATTAATGTGCATTAAATACATTATTGCACAATGATTGCTACTATGTTATTTACTAAATGCAAATTTGTGTGAGGTTCTAAACAATACTTTGTATAAGTCATCTTGTACATGTACGGAGTATAACTGAAATGTCGTTATACAGAGTAGTGCTTATTGAGGCCGACCACAGAATTGTTATGCATGTCTCGGATCCCCAACTTTTGTACTGTACACATGTACAGTATATACACTGTACGACGCTATTGGACATTATTCTGAACCCGGTTTGACTTTATTGAGGGCAATTTCATGCACGCTCTAAAGATGCAAACTTCACTCCTCCCCAATGCAAATCAGGATGTCTGTGTATTCATCATTATAGAGAGTGAATACTGTACGAATACGAATTAGGAAGCGCCTCTAACCCGACTGATGACCTTTCAGAAAATATTGTATTTTCTTTCTAATATTGAATGGATACGTGCCGAATTTCTCACTATACATCACAAAATTGATAGACGTCCATATTTAATTAAATGTGAATGCACATGCATTCATGTATTATTTGTATTTAGACAGAGTTTTCAACAACTGAATTTTTTTAATTTCGAATTTTCAATCAAGACAACCTTTAAAAATGAAAAATTAGGGTTCAATACAAATTTCTCCATTACAACAGAAAAATCAGATACGTTGAAAAAACAAATGCAGGAAGGTGATCGATGAAAAGTTGATGTCGTCCTGGGAAAACTGTACAACCTCTTCACACGAATTTGTTTTGTCAATGTATGGCGGTTGTTTCGAAAAACGATTTTTTTCACCAAACCATCAACGTTACAGGGGAACGCGTGAGTTGGATCAATATGATTGGATAATGTGTGCTGCCCTTCAGGGACTACAGTTCGGTTTAGTGCTCAATTTGAGAGACAGTCCATTTATTACGCATCAACCGCCGTCCGCGTCGCTTCTTCTCTCGATATGCCAACGAAGCATTTGCTTGTTTTCCCCCTCAACTATTGATTCGATATTTTGACCGCATTACGACGCAAGGACTCATCCTTATTTTTTGAAAATCTGGAAAGAAGTCGTGATGCGATAGTTTAAATGTCATCACATATCATAGATGATCGCATAATATTTTTAAAAACAAAATCTGACTTTTCCATATTTCAATTTTCCTTTCGACATTATTTGATAGGAGAATATGTATGCAAGAATATGCATGAGTCTTAATCACCAGTCCACAAAGCTAGGTTACGTTTCTATCCCGTAACGCAACCCGTTTTATCTTCACTCCTGACTTCAGTCAACGAATTGCTGAGTGTGCAGCGACGACAGATAAAGCCAGAATTGTTGGCAGAAATTAAACGTGTAAGCTCACAAACCATATTCAAAAATTGTAATGGTAACAACAAATGGCGTGATTTCCCCACGATTCACACTTGAGTCGCTCACAGACACGGTAGATGGTTTGAGTTTCATCAATTACTCCTTGATCCTAGAAGAGATTCTGCGACAGGACTATAAAGGCGCCCCCAAGTGACGAAACTAGTGATCGTTTTCGGTGGACATAAAGGAGTGTGTATAAATGCACAATAATTTGGCATCACCCCACCAAGTATCACCAGCTCGCTGAATACACTTTTACAAACGGATATTCTATGAGAATAAACTAATGATATAGTTGTAACCTGAAAGGACAGCTAAATTTCCCAATTTTGTAGCACATCATGTTAAATGTACGTCGTTCTCTCAGAAAACCATTTCATGAACACGCGCAAAAGAACGCACGTCTTAGAAAACGATATACGAGCGCACTTAAGTAGTTTGGTATCGTTTTCTGTGCCATCTAGTAAGCTGATACTTGCGCCCCCCCCCCAACAAATGTCAGGCATGCACGTACCAGCGTCACCTAACGTCGCTGCACACTTTGATTATTTCCCTTCTATATAGTCAATCGTTTTCGGCCCATTTCGTTCTGAACATCTACGGCCCGGCGTCTTCCAAAACAGAACACTGAACTCCCGAAAATTTGTATGGATTTATGTATGACAGTCACGTCGGGGCCTCGCACGCTGCGAGAGCCCGTTAAGGTCAATTGACGATATTGACGATGCAGCCGTCTCCTCCCGCGCGCTCCCGCCACTGTTGTACTACATACAGCTGTACTACCAACCACCATCACCAAACAAAATTGGTGTGTGTGCCGATTTAAATGTATAACCTCGACCATCTAATGGATCCTTCACCGTAGCCAAAACCAATTTTCTGTAAATCGACATATCTGTCAGAGAAGGTAGACCTATCTAAACAGTAATGCTGCAACATTGTTTTTAATCGAATCAGACTCACGTGTACGTCACTCTGTGAGGCCATTCGACCAATTGATTGCTACTTAGGCGTAATAGATGATCGACCTACTTGTTTATAACGGCGTACAATTTAATTTGGCATTGATCGTGAACTCGTAATTATCTACAGAAGTGGAAGATAAAATCGTGGTTTACACAATTTTCATTTTCATCGTCTTTACTTTGAACCAGGGACTCCAAATCTGCTAACAAAGTCAAATATCTCATATGAAAAGGAATCTTTTTTGAGTCTTACAACATTTTAAAATAGTGATTTGAATAGTGATTTGAATAATGATTTGAATAGTGATTTGAATAGTGATTTGAATAATGATTTGAATAGTGATTTGAATAGTGTTTGAATAGTGATTTGAATAGTGATTTGAATAGTGATTTGAATAGTGATTTGAATAGTGATTTGAATAATTATTAGAATATTGAAATGAAATTCAAAACGTGTTAAAGTAGTGTCCAAGTACGGTTAAGTCAGTGGCCTACTTTTCCTTGGTCCGACCTTTGCTTGACTACTGCAGTTCCATTTGGGATCCTCACCATGTGGGGCTTGTAGGGGAAATTGAAATGGTTCAACGAATGGCTGCGATATTTGTTAGCAGTGATTTGGAAGAACTGACAGTGTCACAGACATGCTGTCAAAACTGGGATGGGATACACTGGAAGATCGTAGGAGTGAGATCAGTTTAAGGTTGCTAGTCAGAATTCTGAAGGGGGTTTGTAATGTTGATATCGGGGAAATTATGTGTCCAGCTCCTAATAGAAGTAGAAGAAGGGGCCACACTAGAATGGTGAACGAGCTTCAATGGGATTCTCACCGTTTTTTGGTTACCTTGTGCCCTGAAGCGCCCACTGAAAAATAAGTTCATCGTTCCAACAATTTGGGACGACACCAGTTTGCCTGCAAAATAGCAAACGGCTCTGGTGGGAACTGATGGAAATATTCGATTTTGGTGGACACCATTAGGTACAACGACGAAAAAGCTCCCGTAATAACGACGCCGTAACTCTTACTGACAATTTACTTAAAGGTTAAAGAAAATTACTATGAGAGGGCAGGTCTGAGGAAGACAGCAAACATCAACGTTAGAAACATGTCGAAATACGGCGTTTTATCCTAAAAATATCGTGCATGTAAGTTGATTTAGGTCACCAGTTAAGAAAACAGTATTTCGTTTTCGCTGGTACAATAAATCCGCAAGCGGGCCGCGGCAGCAAATAACGTCTGGTCGGAATTTTTATTACGATAACCGCAGACGAATCAATATTATTTCATTCGTTTTCGTTGGTGGCCCGCGCGGCAGTGTGCCCTAAGCAAATATTGATTTTTCCTGCTTGTGTATATACAGTATGTATCTACTGGAACCTGGCTCCATGTGTGTAAGCTTGGATAAACAGACTCCATATATAAAATTCCGACCAGAACAGTCGTGTTCTTCAATATCTAAGCGAATAGAAGGAATTTGGGGAGTATTTTGAAGTATAAATGAATAGCTTTTGGTCATGTTCTCATGGAGATATACGGGTAAATTCATGAATAGCATTTCGACAAATTATTCAATAACAATATGTCCTTTCAAGAGTTTTAACGAAATCTCAAGGATAGTGCAATCGGTCACTAGCATCAATTTCTCCCGCTTTTCGGATTGCCGAAAACACTGACCACGGAACTTATGAAAAGTGTTTGTAAAACGATTATCAACCGACGATATTAAACATGAATTTCTTATTACCTAATGAGGTTGAATCATTAAAATACTAATATAGTGCTTAATTGACCTACTGGCAAAAACCGCCACATTTGCATAATACTACTCTGTGTTCAAGAAAAACTGAGTGAAAAACGAATCGATACATTCAATATTATTCGATAATTATTCGATGTTTGTGGTTATTGTGGATCTATCGAAAGTTTTTATGAACTATAATGACAATCGTTGGTGGCAATGTGTTAAACAAATAAATGCTCAACAATTAAAAGATTGATAATTCATCAGCATCGCTATTGCCGACTAGGAGAGCGCAGGAGAAAAAAAATATATATTAGCTCATTTTCTAGAACATTCACATCCTACTTTTGAGTTAACACGTTGTCGACGCAATGAATGGAGTGCTGATTCTCACAACCAGTGCATTGTCAATGCCAATGGAACATAAATGTCAACAATTTGAATGCTCGTGTTGTACGATTTTCCAAGCCCGACGTGATTTTTTTATACTACACAATATTAGTTAAGTGTATAACATGTATCCTCATCAGACCTTCTGTCGAGCTGGGTGCATTTCTTGATCTTAAAACAACAGAGTGTGTTCTTGTTCGTGTTACTATGCTTGCTTTGTTTTGATCTTAAAATTGTTCTGTAATAAGAAGAGATTTTAATGAAAGCTAATTTTTCATGCAATTTTTGGAGTTTTGTAAACGCATTATTGTCCATTGTACTTGAAACTTGCAATTTATTTTCAGCTAACGCTTTGCAATATTTGCTGCACATTATAATTTTTTGGACAGAATTATTCCGGATAGTGGTGAAACAATTGTAAAAACTATTTAAACAATAATTAACCTTTTTTGAAAATTAATAGAAGAAAATATGAAGTTCATAACACAAAAATTGGATTGTTTAAAAACTGGCGAAATATTTTAAGTATACGTTCATGCAGAATAGGAGTCTCTTCCATTTGATTTTTGCCATCTGGACCTAAGAGGAATTTAGCAACACCTGCAGAGCAAAAGCAACGCACAAAAGATAGAGCATGTGCTCATAATTGTGAAGATCCATCCGCGTTAGCTATAATAATTACAGTGGCAAAAAATCGAAACATGATGAGATTGTTTCTCAAACGTTCGATGACATTTGCCGGTGGAATGGCTACCGTGTCACGTTGGAAGGTTCTTCGCGAGAGTTTGAGGACACAAGTAGAGAGCACGTCTCGGTCTATACAAATTCACGCCTACATATTTTTTTCAAAGCCCCTAAATCGGTATAGCTTTTTTTTATTTATTACTTCTATAAAGCTTCATAACACAAACACATGATAACGGGGTCGCGAACTACAAAATTTTTAATCCGAACTTACGCCATCAGTATAAACAGTAATGCAGATTAAATAAAATATTTTCCTCATTCTCTACGACGATTTTCTTATGCAATATAATATATTCATGGTCGTGATACTGTCGAACAGCGGATGACACCAAATTTTGAATCTTTGTAACTCGCAGACGTAGACTTGCCAGTTTCCGAAAACTCACTGTCAAACACAATGCAAGCCGCGTACATACGTGTACCTGCAACTCTATTGAATAAACACACCGTCGTTAAATGATTGTTTAACATTAATTATATACGCCCAACCGTATATATACAGCGTTTGCGACTATAAAGTCTACGCCACTCTAAGGGCAAGAGCACCGAGCATAAAAATACATTAAGCAATAAACGTTTATTTTATAGCAAAGGATGTTGGCTGGGAGTGTCTGCTTCGCGTGAGAGAGCTCTCCATGTTAAATACAATACCTGCTTCTTAGTCCAGGCGCGCTCACGTGGTTTTGGCAATTACGATTCTTAATTCGACGCCATATGCAAGACTCCTAGAACGCTGGAGTATCATTCTTAAACACGTTGAAGTTGTGAAGGGTGTCTAGTTTCTACAGTGAATTCAATTAAGCTTTCGAACCTATGCATGAGCACAAGCCGTAAATGCAATTTTTTATTTTTTCTGAAGTCAGACAAGGTTATACTGTACATTGTTCACGAAATAAAATGATTTCGAATTAATAATTAGTCAAGCATTCTGAAAATAACCCAAACGTTTAATTACTGTCAGATTATTTGAGCTGATAATCGAACTCCGATATATCTGTTAATTATATTCGATGAATTTTATTTTAATGGTGGAAATGAAGTTTTCCATTTGCAAAATTTGAGTTGTATGTTCATTGAGATCAAAAATGTCAAACTCCTCGTTAAATTAGTGGCTCACTTGCAGTTGTACCGGTTTTGAAATCCATTTTATACGACTCTTTTTAATTTGGGAGTAATAAAACTGGCATAAAACAAATGCCGCTTGTTTGATCAATTTGTTTGAAAGGCAATATTGATTGATATCTTGTTACGATAATGAAATTTAAAAATATAAATTTTTTGATGAATACATTTAATTCGTATTTGGTGAAATAAGAGGCCCAGTAAAACTTACAAATACAACTCTGGACCCTTTGAGATTGTTGTAAATGGACAAACCTAAGCAGATACGAGTATTCCCGGTACAGTGGTACAGAGTGTTTTGATATTTCACGAACGGCATCAAAGCTATGGATAGGCGAGAGACTATGTACACTGTACATGTAGAAGCAAAACCGCCAGAAAAAAGATTGACATGTTGCAAGTCCCAAAACCTCATAGCAATTATGAACCTTGTAGCTCTGACGTCTGTTTCCTAGACTGCGTATAAACCACAAGTGGATATATACAGAAGCTTCATTTAATTGTGTGATACAGGGTGCTTTTCGGTTTGGTGAAGGTATGTGAATTGCATATAAAATCATAAAGACCTATATCGATGAAAATATTCTAGTAAATGTTTTTCATGCAACTGAAATATTATTTATGTTTTCTTTTGTTGTTTTCTTAGGTCCGTAGATACCACAGAAAAATACAAGAACATAACTATTGTTTACTCAATGGGAAATTTGCACTACTCGCTTAAGAAATAGCTGTTTGCATGGAAACTAACTTTTCTAGAAGCGATACAAGATAATTTATCTTTTTGAGACCCATTGCTATTTTAACGTATTTTTTCATTATGTCGTGTTATTGAATTGGAACACCTGTAATACTTATCAAACATATATGAGATTAAATCTGCATCATATTATCCATTGTTTTGGTCACAAGGGAGTGGCGATTTTAATAATAGTGCTGGGAATTTCAAACCTTATGATTGATTTTGTTCACTTAAAACAAAATGTCGATTTCATTAAGAAAACGCGAATTAGGCTCCAACATGTAAAGAACGGTTTAAATTAGCTAACTCAATTCACTTTTGATGTATATTTATTTTTTTGTTTCCAATCAACTGTAGTCAAATGCACGACAGGCACAACGATCTATACAGAAATACGATCTTTAGACTGGTGGTCTTGCGACCATACACAGTATCTCTTATTGTACACGAATGTAATTAATAATAATGCGAAATTTATCCTATATTGCTCTTGACAAACAAAATCAAGCAATCTCTCTGCTTGGGTAAACACTAAAATCAAATAATACTTGTATTTTTGTTTTCTGAAGCTCGAATGCTCAGCATAAAAAATCTCTTCAAATTTCCGTCTGGCAAAATGTATTGTTCAGCGAACAACCACTTTTAAAGTCGTGAACATGAAAACTTTGTCTTCGTCTTGGTTTTGGTTGTTTGAATAAACTTACACTTTCAGAGCCGGTTTAAAAACGTAATAAGATGGACTAATTATTCATTTTCGCAGCATATTAACATTCATCATAGAATAATTACATGTAATCACTCATTCATGGTGTGTAACAGTGTATAAGAGAAAAAATGAACACTTTTACCAAGAATGTTTTCTTTTAGACAAAGGCGAAAGCGGATGACAGATCTCACAAATTGTTTACACATTTTCAATCTATGCTAGGTTTCATTTGTGTTACTTCGTGTAATATCGAAAAATAAGAAATGGAGAATGGAATTAAGGCGCAAAGGAATTGTCACTAAATGTAATGCCGCAAATGTCAAGGCCAACGCAAATTATTACAAGTCTTGATGCGTTTTTTTTAATTTTTATTTAAAACAATTGCAAATTTGCAAAAAGATTGCTAAAATCACACGTCCCCATTTTCTCCGTATGAACCCCGGCGAAGAGAAGTGCCTTTTACTAGTTATCTATTGAGATATTTGTTAGGAAGAAAAAAAAACCATAAGAATCGTGAAACTGGCGCTAGATCAATGGCGGTGATGCCATAAACGTCATACACGTCACTGCGCTTGGATTGAGCGGATTAGTAAATATAAATAAAAAATACAGGTGTGCAACCCTGTGTGGCATAAATGAGACATTTGTCGTTCCATAAGAATGAGCACGCTGCAGTCTTACCCTATACTCCACTTGCCTACTGAGCCCAGCACTTGGCCTGAAAATCAATACGCGCAAGGGCAAATGGTGCGCCGCCGCATGGATAGGAAGGAGGCTGTTGTGGTGGCAGAGGGCCCGGTGGATGTTTGTCCCCTGGTAGTGGTGAAGCTTTTCCCGCGACTGCATAAGTTATTAAAACGCGTTCGCCTACGAAATGCAAGCATTCCACTGCAACGGCTTTAATTAAAGACGAGGCAATTATGAATTTAACGCGAACTATTAGGGGTGGCACACGCGACAATGAGGAGAGACGCATTTTTGAGACCGACGTTGATTTTTTTTCGACGTCTCACGGACTAGGGTAGTCGAGACGCCGCTTTACACGTGGTCCTGAGGCCTTAACGTATCCACGGTTCTGTTCAGAAAAAACCTCCTAATTGGAACGCGTCGTAATTTTAAAAGTTTAAACAAAATTGATCAATTAAAGTAAAACTCACACAAAATTGAGCACAGAATAAACAAAGTATAGATTTTTAATCGTTCATCACAGGCCATGAAAACTGTAGAGTACAGTATACTGTATACACTGAAAAGCAATGTTAGAGCTTTTTTAAAATGGGAAGAATATATTTCTGTTCTCGCAATAATTTCGTGTTTGCGAGTGTTGGCGAGGTGATTTTAAAATAGCCTGAGTTTGGGTCGGCCCAGTGCTGTGTTTAGGGTATAGATAATTTATTTGCTTTAAATTTACAAATTCAAAATAAAAAATTGTCTTAATCAAAATCAATGTCTTTCAATTTGAAAATATTTGTAAATTTTACATACAATAATTGTCTCGATTTATGAATGACTGACTGAACAATATAATGAGACTCTTCATAAGAGGATTGCTTGGACTTCAATAAAATAATCGGCAACAAGAACGCCAATAAACTAAGTTTGCATCTAATCTTCAGGAATAATAAAGAATTTGATGATCTTGTTACCGATTTTTGATTGCAGTCCAAGCAATCCTCTTATACTTTTATTATTTCTAATACCGGTTCCATATTTACTATTTTTGAACTTCATTCACATTTAATTTATCTTTTAACTCATAGCAGTGGAGGGTGTGACAACGCCTAAGCTTCTTAACGTTCTTTGAAATATTATTCTACTAACTTGTAAGCAACATTAACGTTTCGTCTAATGGCATTCTATTTTTATATTCACTGTAATGTATACCACTACAGGATTTTCTATGCCCCTATTGGTGCTTACGCACTATTTCAGAGCCACATTTTCATTCATCAAGAAGTCGCGCTGGGAGTTGAACCCACTGAGCCACAGTCAGTCGCAATACCAACTGGGCTAAGACGAGTCGTACATTTAACTAATTGTTCAGAAATGTTTTCTTTGAAGTATCATTAAATTTGAGTTGAAGAGACATGATCTCTTCTGTGAGAAGATGCTCATCATATGTATAGTTGTAAGCTCACGAGCAAATAAACCATAGAACCGGAACGATGTTGATGGTTGAGGTCGCAAAAATACACGCAAAATGATAAATATTCACAAGGTGTTACAGTGTCTAACGTTGAATTGTTTCTCCGCGGCCTCAACTGACCACTACTTTCCAATTTGATGTAATCTTAATCATGTAACACCTCGTGCATATTTATCATTTTAAATGTATTTTCGCGATCAACATCGCTCCGGATCGGCGATTTTTATGAGCATTTTTATCTTGTGTGTGTTCGTGAACTCGTGAGTTCGTGAACTTTCAATCGTTGAAATTTGTTTATTCAAATTCAAGGATGCTGGAGTTTGGCTCCAAGTCTGTGATCTCAGAAGGATATATGAATGTGTGCCAATGAGCTCCCGGATGGTGGTGGTTCGTATTTTCAGACACCGTAGATCAGCTTGGCCGCCGCGCGCATGCTCCTCAAAAGCTGTAAACGACTGAGACCATAATTTCCACTCCCGAACATATTGGGAAAGATGCACGCCGCTATAAAGTCAACAGATTCTTATGACAGGGACGATATAAATAATAAATTCGCATCTTCGCCGCAGAGTTGCAATATGCAATTTGTAGCCGGAGGCTTTTCTGCGCGATCAAGTATCTAGTTTACAGAGGCAATTTCAGACGAAAGAGCTAAGCCAGTTGTTGGCATCATTCGACGGTCGACCGAGAACAGGCGGCAGCACAGAAGGAAAAATCCTATGGGAAACTTATGACATGTCGTGAACAGTGTACGTGGGCTTTAGTCTCGCTCCGGCGCAAAGCCTTACTTAATGGCAAATGGTTGGTTCAAGTTATTGCAATTCGCCTTTTAAAAAATAAAAATAAACGCAGAAAGTCAATTGCAAGCATACGAGAAAATATAATCTGCGAGATACTTTAAAAAAATAATTATAAAAAAGCTTTCGGGACTAATTGAGTTGATCAGTACCTAATTACCTAATTGCACAGTGCTTGTATGTCTTAATTTTTTATTAAGCAATGCAATCATGCTTGTTTTCTCTCTCTGCCACTAGATCATAATTTGTTTTCAACTATATTAGATGGAGTATATTCTAAAAATAGGGGTTTTCCCAAAGGTATCCTTGCGTATGCTGATTAACCTACACATCACATATACGTACATGTAGAACCATCAGTGTACTGACGCAGATTCTAAAGCATTAAGTATTACACACTCTAGTGGTCAGATCAATAACTTGCACTTAAAACTCCAGCGTATTCATTAAAAATATTTGCTCAAATGTGCTGGCTAGGTCTAACAAAATGATATTTTCAAGGAGCAAAACGTAAAAATAAGTTCAGTGTAAAATAAAACTTTATTATCCCAAGCTGTCTACTCTTTAAAACTCGTCATCGCACTGTCAGTCTTCATCATAAATCTTCATCTTAATAGTGTTTTTGATACAATTATAATAGCGGTTTTTTTTTTTTTTTTTTTTTTTAATTTACTGAAGTGACGGATCACAACAGGAAGATTATGTACCCCTCTCAGAGGCTCTATGTGAGAGGCCTAATTGTTTATAAATTGTTTAAGCCCGAAACATTTCACAGCAGTCGTGTAAGTTACATGGAATTCAGTTTTTGATAAGTTTAATATCTTATTAAGTATGATAAAATTGAAAACTTTTAATAAATACGTTCTTGTTAAACGCAATGATCTTATACGTTGCAATTAATGATTCTGATGAATTTTACTTGTACTGTACATGTAAAATCATATTTACTGGATATAATAACTGGTTAAAAAGAATGTATTCGTATTTCTATTCAAAAGTATGTTTACTTATCGCCAATTATACAGTTGGTGGATATTCATAAAATGGGTTTCCTTGAAATTATTTGAATGCGAAGAGTTTTAATGTTTTAAACGTTAAGGTTTTGGCTAATTCAGTATTGATTTAAATTTTCCCAAATCTTATGTGAAATGTGCGAGAGCGGTCTCGTATATGTACGAATACACATCATTGATTATCTATCAAATACAACAGCAGAATCATACACATTTGTACTCTTGAAAACACTCTGGCTGACTTGCCTTCGTATTTGGAGCGCGAGCATTTGTCAATTACTCGTGAACTGAAGTCTGAAATGGCTCCAACATCAATCGTCGAAACGGAACAAATGTTTGTTAACGGAGTCGATAGTGTCAATGTCAGTAAATCGTGGCCCATATATATATGTATACAAGAGTGCGTCTCTGCTGATGTTTTCAATCCCCCACTGCACAGAATATACAATCGCATCGTTGTACAGTATATGAGCTCACACATTAATTGAATTGAATGCACCGATTCACATGGGTACTTTCAAAGTAATGGCTTCGGAACGAAAAATGTGTACGCACGCAGAAGCACAGTTACAATGATATACTACAAGCTTGGAGCTGCAAGATTTGTTCTGAAAATTTGCTAAAAGATTCGATTTTTAACAGATTTGATTGCAATTAGTTGGTCTTCTCAAATGAGACTGCATTATCTTACATGTACGATTACACAAGCGGCTTTAAAAATCGATTAGGGAAAGTTTGTGGTCGTCTTTTCAGAAACGACAACAACATAATTTCAAAAGTAGAAATGTTCCAGGAATATTTGTGCTTACCTCTTTCAGTGGAAAATTTAAATACCGGACTTTGAGTTTCTTAAAATTTAGCGTATTACTTTGGTTTACGAATGACCTGACTGACCTTTTATTTAAATGTGACCTTTCTTTCTTGATACATAATGCACAAGGTTTGATTTCATATTTATAAGGATCAAGGTTTGCAAGGCTTCATATGCCCGGGATCACATTCCCATGAGCCGCCACTTTCGTCCGACAGACGATTCACACTTTATATATATGTACATAAGCTCCGCTTTAGTGCCAGACTCGTTCGTATTCCGTAGCAATGATTTAAATATGAAAGACCAGCCCTCAGGGCCATGCATATTTATTAGCAAGATTCTTGTCGCGCAGAACCAATAATGCACCGCCATATTAGGTGACTACGTCCAAATGTGCGATTTTCAGCTGAAGCGTGTAACTTTTAGCAGGAGGACAAGTTTGACAACCTACATCTTGAGAGATAACTAAGACCAACTCCAAAAGGATTTTGTTAAGGCGAGTGTGCACGACTTTTAAACAACCTATTAATGTTTCTTTTTCAAATATTGAAATGCAACATTGGCCTGCACGAGCCCGCTGGTAACTCGATCAGCTCGGCAGAAAATCTTCTCGGTGTTACGATCACACAACACATAATTAATCATTATATATCTAATAATCACGAATGACCCGGCGCATTGCTTATTTGTTTTTGTAATTTTTTTACCAGATTTTCTACATTTTATCAGTTCACACACACCTCATTTGTTTTTCATTCGTGGACAACAGATGTGTTGAATCGGTAATGATTACCTTTATAGTGTTTTAAAACTGTAGGGTGTCCTCTTTTAGTGGTTTACACAAGACCACATCCGAAACACTTTGGATTGATGGTGTTGATAAGTTGGTGCGACCTTCTCGAAATAACAATTTCGGAACCAATCTTACGTACGCTACAATGTGACGAATAGAAACAGAAGATGGGTTATAAAATCGAGGAGGTGTAGTATCGAAACAAAAGTGAATTCCACATCAACTCATTTAAAAGAGTACATATTTGCGGAAACTATAAAGCCTGTTACAAATGTTATACAAGTATTAATCAAACGGTTAGGTGCTGACGCAACATTCTGTAGAATAAATCTCGAAGGTGGTGTGAGACACTCGGTGCATCATCGAATCTAATTTCAAGGAGAAACCATATTGGTCATGCATTTTTTAATGTTTACCATTGTTGGTATTTGTATTTGAATAGACACGCAAATACGAAAATAGATGCATCAAGTCATAACAACGATGTGTGCACCATATGACTACTTCGCTAATTTTGAAAGGCTTGAACTGTATATGTTGAAAGATCAATACTATAACACAAGCATTTTAGCATTGCAGCTAACGGCCTCCTTTGATAAACAACTCACACCATTCCCGAACATGAACTGATTTCTAAAGTTATATCCATGCACATTTTTCAGCACAGCACGCCACCAGCTCGGCATCAGACAAAGGTCATGGGGGTAGGGAAGACTTCAAAATACACAGGGTAAACTTTCAGCGAAAAGCATAGCGGAAATGTGTGTGCAGACTTGTCCCCAAGATAGGAGAGGCAACCAATTGTGCAAGCTATATTGTGCTTATTCCTCATTGCAAGTACAATCCTGCCAAAAGTGCAAAAACAGGCAACAGGACACTGCATGTTGAACAAGCAGAATTCAGGAAGGGTGGAGGCACAATGTCCAAATTACCAACATCAGGTGGATCACAGAGATACCAAGGGAGCTCCAGAAGGTTGTTTGCCTTTGCTTCATTCACAACAGCTATATATCTATCTGATTTCACTATCTGATCACACCAAAAATCTGGCTCATGCCAACTGCAAGATCCCCTAACGGCAAGATATTGTGGGAGGAATGTATCTTATCCCCCTATCTGCTTAATTAATTCAGCGAAAACATCAGCAGAATAGCTGCACTTGATAACTTGAAAGTGGGAATTTGAGCTCTGGTGTTGGAGATGGCTGCTCCATTTACTTAGATTTGGTCAGTTAAATGAATCAGCAAGCCCATTGGCGCATAGTCCGCATTGCACACCTTCCGCAAAGGCTGAACTGTAATTCATTTTCGTCATCAGAAAACACAATATCCAATCTTATGCAGGAAATACAAGGGGTGGACAAAATAACTGAAACGACGCTGACATATATTACGCAAGGGTTGAGATCAATATGCGTGCTATACCTCGTGACCCAATGTAAATATACAAATAAGTGAATGTTGCTTAGCATGCACACGAATTGTCTTGTCACAGAGAAATTCACGTCAATTACTTCCTGACTCACATTAACATAGTTGTCACATTCGCTTTCACAAGTGCATCCAAAAACGCCCGTCTCGACGTTTTCTGTTGCTTTCGTCGATTAATTCGACAACGTGCCATAAAAAAGCCAATACTAACACCAACAGCTGAAACACTGCTTTAGTAAAACTGGGTTTCCGTAGTAGTCCATCTAACCATCAATCATGTTTGCTCACGACAAACAGCACAAGGATGCAATGGTTGGCTTCCTGAGTTTTAATGCCGACCCCGACTTTTATATTTATACCTTAAGGCAATGGCAAACACCAACTCAACTATTCCACGGAGATTGTTAATTGTCAACAGTCAATAGTCATGTTTGAGAAATTCTATACGACAATAATAGTATTTTCCGAACAACAAATGTAGAAAATATGTTAGGAGATACACTTTCAGACGAATAGTTATTTAAAACAAAAGGATAAAGTTAATCTGGTGAAGACAATGCTGAAATTTCCTGAAGAGTGAACAAATATGGTTTCATGCAGATTATGGCTTTAGATAAAATAAACTACATAGCGTTTTAATATAAATCATATAAATGTTGTTAATGATGATCTGAGTAATGAACTGATTTCTCTATCACCGAAAAATAAAATTATATTATTCAAATATATTGTACTCGTAAATTAACAGTGACACTTGAAATTTGGATACAAGGCTTTCAATTAATTAATATAAATCTTAAACTAAATCACAAATAATTAGGTAAAAATAAGTGAGCTTCTGGTTTGATCTTTCAACGAATTCGATTTTTAACAAAAAATAATTAACATATTCTCCTTAGCATTGCCCGCGGATGATAGCACATACAATAATACGTACATACATACGTTACGTTGATTGAATGCTGCATAGCTAGAATTATTTTAATTTATTGTATGTTATTTGCCAAACAAAAACAAAGTAGCCACCATTTAATTATCCTGTTTGATGTAAAATATGGATCAACGCTGATGATATTCAATATATTGATATTATATATTTGTTTCGTTCGTCCAATGTGTGCACTAGAAAAACAAAACTTTTGTCGAAACTCTGTCGTTTAAGAGAGCTCAAAAATGTCGGGGTAACGCATACCAATTAATAATACATAAAGTGAGAGCTAAACAAAATTGCATATTTCGGATTCGACAAATGTTTGTTTAACTGCACGTTGCAAAATATATTATGCACATACTAATGTAGCTTAGCTACGGTTGTGACAGTTCCTCGAAACTGTCAATTATGCATCACCTGTATTTTGTGAATTTTATAATTCCTACATCTTTTACAGACTTGGATATTTTGCAAAATCTCATCAAAATATTTTAGTTTTATACGCATTCATGTGCTTGTAATGCCATGAGCTTGTAACTAATACAATGGAATACCAAATCTAGATGACACTAGACATTTTAACTATTCGAACATCGGAATTGAGGTTCTAAATATTGAAGGATTATCTACTTTTAATCAGTGCGCAATTGACTCGAAGGCATTGAGCCTGTTAAAATGGATAGATATATGTGCAACCAGATCTTTGACGTGTAAACATTTGTAGCAATTTCAATTATTTGAATACCGGTACCAAATTTGCTCGCACCAAACACGGTACCTTTTGTTTAAACATCCTTTAAAGCATTCCAGTGACCTGCATGTCACCGAAAAAGTATGCCAGGTACATCTGGAAAACACTGATGTGTTATTTACTCGAAAAGTAATAAACAAGTTATGACTGACGTTGACAGAGGCGCATACATTGGCTATATAGAATTTTGGCGCGCACACATTCATTGCTCAATAATAGTCTATTAATTGCAATGAGCGTTCCACTTGGGCCTGTCAACCGGTAATTGTGAACTGCTGCATTATTGGCATTGAAAGTGTGCCATACACAAAATATTTACTGCTCAATTATTTAGTCGTAAACAGAGGAATATGCATATGCGACCGTTTAATAAAAACCTACGCTCAGTGACGAACAATTATGGCCGCTAAGGTATAAGGCTAAGGCCGCAAGACCTTCTTAGAACTAAATGGTGATCTGAGTTTTTCGTTATTTGGGACATATTTTATGTTTTCTCTTTTTGTTTGGCATTGGTTTAGATTCGGAGTACGACTTGATCTGAGACATACTTGCGGTGATAATTCTAGGATATGATTCTCAGCGTGAGTTTTTTATTCGATCCAGTATAATGCTGGAGAAAATACTTAAAATAGCTCAGAAGGGCAGAATTATGACATTCGAAAATGTAAAAATTACGTCTTTGTTTCTTTGAGACGCAATATTTACCATGATGAAGAAATACATGTATACTTGTATATATTTTGTCCAATTTCCGTTACATCCTGCGTATTATGGTATTTTATGGCAAATTATTTACTAGTGACGTCATGCCATCAGTCCAATGAGGCGTCAAGAAGCTCGAAATACGGGGCATCATGTGCAAGTATCGTTTTCTGTGCTTGGCTTTTTTTCCCAAGAAGGATACATCATTCTGAAAAACGTTGAAGTTCCTAAAATTGTGCTGGGTTTGATATTGCTAGAAAATTACCATAACGATAAATGATAGGGAGCATAGTCTGTGTCACTGATAAATGTATCTCACTTAAAATCACGAGAAATATATTTTTGCAGCAGTGAGGATAAGGTCATGTTTCACCGAACCTCATTATAAAAAATGACATGAGATCATCGGCACAATTTTCCCTTTCCCCATCCATCTTCCATCGTTGAAGAGAATAATCAATAATTTAAATATCTCGGTCATGTAGAGCGGCATCGCGATCGCACAATAGAGCTGTATCTATGTCGGTTGATGACTAGCTATATCTTTTTATATGGCATTGCGTCGACATATGGAAGACATGAGCATGCGCCGTTAAATTTAATTAAAAACGAGTGATTTCTACCAAATTTATATATTGCGGAGTTACGTCGATCATTCAATTTGTTCGGAATGGCCGATAAAATAGTATTTTCGCGTTCCTTTTGTTGTTTCCAGTTGTTATTGTTCAAATGGTCCCGATCGAATTCGGCCACGGTAGATCTATACAGTAGCATAGATCTAACCATTTTCGATTCTTCGTTGTAATTTCTCGAATTGACGAAGTGCGCCAATAAAATTGCAATTTTGACCCTCTCCTTTTATTTGCAACTGACCTTCTTCGCGCTCTTTCTATCTCTCTCTCTCCCAGTTTTCACGTCTCCAAGATTGAGGCTGAATTCGCTTTTACACCGGGACATTTTCGGCTAACGGTGCACTTCTCTTACAAAATTTACTGCATACGATTGTCGCATCAGATGATGAGAAAAATAAATTTTGACATCTTTAATGCAAGGATAAAAAGTAATTCAACGTGCTTTAACCCTTTAACTATACGATATGATCTGCCGGATGCATTTATCACCGCTAAAGGATTGTCCACCAGAACCACAATTCACTACTAACATGAGATATCTCATTAGGTGATATACGGGACATAAAGAATGGTTTCAAATTAAGCATTTAAAATTGTATGAGTAACTGTAAAGAATAAACTGATTCTGTGGAACATCAACAAAATGACCCAACTCAATTTTATGCTAGGGTTGCTCTAACAATTGTCCTTAGTCCCGGAGGATGCAAGATGTGGCAACTCAGTAAATCTGTTAATGTATTTAGATTCGAATTCAAACAATTCTGATATTTTGCATTAAACATCAAGAAATAAAATACGAAAAAACTTTGGTTGGTGACTTCGTAAGGGGCAAGCAAAGTCGGGGTTAGATAAACTTAGATCTCCTGATCGATGACGATGATGGTTAAAGTTGACGGCAGGCCAAATGTAAAAACGCTAAGAATCATCCACCAATAGCCTGAATACATCTCCAACTCTGCGAGACTTTGTCCAAACGGCAAGGTGGAAAATTTCGAATATATGTTCGAATCTCGGCCACCAAATCTCGCTTTCCTTTTCGCCTTGCCCGATCCACGAAATCAAAGCGAATCAACAAAGAGCGCTTGCGATCAAAATATATAGCGCTGCAATTGAATTTCTGTCGTGACGAGTCCACGAACAAACTTTCTCGTCTCTCACGAACGCTGTCTAGCAGAATGGCGCGAAATGCAGCGTGAATCTATTTCCCTTCGCTCGCTGTGGAAAAACAAAGATATGTACGACCTAGATCATTTAGGTGACCACTAGTCAATATTGAGGTCCCCCGGAGATTGGCTATAGCGTCCTTTACAATCCGAAACAAGATGGCGTGTGAAATTGATGACTTCCTCGCATTGCCAGATTTATCATGATGCACACAAAATAAAACTTTCACACAAAAATAAAATGTAAACTTTAAGCAACTATCGCTAACCTCAATTAGCCGATAGTGTATTTGTCTAACATAAAAATAATAAAATCATAGAAGTAGGTAGGAGTCGATGATAGCAAATTACTCAGATGGTTGGGGATTGCAGGACTACAATTGTCTACAATATTGCCGAGTTTCTGATTGTAGTCCTGCAATCCCCAACCATCTGAGTAATAAAAATAATAGATGACGCTAATTATTCTGAAATAAGCTCCCGCATATTAAGCAATCATCAGTGTAAGGTGTCATCACCTTTAGACAACGTGATGACACCCTTATGTGAGATGGGATATACTTTAGCGTAGAGACGTCAACATTATTGCATATGGGGTTGTTCCCGGAACAGAACATCAAAATGGCTACTAAAACATATATTCCTCACATATGTTGACTCGTAACTAAACATTGTTTATTAATGTAGTAATATTATTATTTTTGAAGCTCGCCACTCGCACAACCCATATCATTGTTTAAAAAAATTAAGATGTCCCACAAATTCTCGATTATATTATTGCTCATGTTGATTGCAATTCAATTATTTTCGTTTGCAGCAGTAATTTTTAAATGATAACGTCAGATCCGGTCATAACTCATATGAGTGTTATGGAAGTAAGTGGTAGTTGTGAATTGACTTCCACATTAAATGTACGACTCGTCGTGGCCCAGTTGGTTTAGTGACTGACTGTGGTTTCGGCGGTCCCGGGTTCGATTCCCGG
>JAQGBY010001070.1:0-33138 GCA_034698785.1 Mycogona germanica
TAAAGATCCAATGGATCTCTCTGAATTCTCATCAGGATCATCGACGCCATCTATCAACGAGTTAGCAAAATGAAAATAAGTTTTAAAAAAAGTTATGGCTATCGCGAATACTACCACTTAAACATAAGGTAAAATGAAACTTAGCATCTTGAAAGTTAAACAAAAATTAATGCTCTTTGGTAAGTCATGCTTCATAAATAGTTTTCAGTTTGGGATTTCGATAATTCGGAATAACGAACTGCGCATTTCTACAATGAATAAATGGAAATTGCTCTAGTTTATGATTAGCAGAGTATGGATTAACCCCATTGAGCACATAATTTATTTCCAACATTTTAAGATAACCCTAATTACTCTTTCGGCGCTCACGATCATTCGCGATAGCCGAAATTGCTTACAAAAGAACTCCTATGAACACGAATTTATAATTGTTGCCACTCTGCATTTCATTGATAACCTAATTACGTTAATTAAAATTAAAAAAGTCTGACAAAAAAGCAAATAACTCACATTTGCATGCAGTGCAAGTTGGCGAGTGAGTGTGGCCAGGTTGTGATCCGAAACAATGATTGGGTCTCCATTTCCCAAAAATTGGACAAGCTCTGCAGAAAATAAATTAAATCAACATATAAAGTGGTGGTCAACAGTTCAGACACAAAAATAGGAGAAAATGAAAAATGTGAAAGAAATAATCACCCGGCTTTGTCTTTACAGTAACCAGATTGCTTTCACGATCCAGGGGTTTAATGATGATGCAAGCAAATATGAACTGGCCCTGTCATCGATAAAAAAATATATTTAATTACATTAAACAGAAATAAAAGGGTTGGACGAAACTAAAAATGAAATCTAAAGTTGAAAAGAAAGTATCTTGTACGATTTAGCATGTACACACACGCACCTTAATTGTCCCCATCGTGAATTCTTGACCACTGTCATTGTAGACGATTGTCACAAAATCATTTCCAATGTGAAGCTTCTTTTCGTTCCCATTTGGATCGTTGGGTTTCGACGGCATTAGCGTGGCGATGTGATAAATAACTAAAACAAGTAGTACACATTAGTCTATTTCAATCGCTAAACTAAACTTAGTAAACACAATCGCCGAGTGTCGTTCGTCGATTTTCTACTTCAACAACCCTGACCGAAATTTCCAATAAAATTGATTTTCTCTGAGCAAATACGTTGTAGCCAGTTGAACCATTTAATTTTAAATATCATACCAAAAAATGGTTGGACAAGTACCTTGCATAACGTCGTCTTGCCAAACATAAGCAAACTTTCCATCATGGCCGTTGAGTTCCAATCCACCGACGTACAACTCCTTGGGATTAACATCTTTAAGTCTCACCATGTGCCCTATTCCGTGTATGAACTGAACATAGCGCACGGATCCGAATTCGTTACCCAATATTGCCGCTTCGTTGTTGACCTTTCCAGACATTTTTTTTAAAAAATTGCATGAAACATTTCCCAGTCTCACAGTTGTATGGCGATGTCCCGTACAAATTTATTAAATAAATGTTACCATATAGCAAAATGCATAATTTACCTGCCCTCGTCCCACGTATATCACACCGATTTTGTGCGTGTCGTACGGAGGAATGCGGTCGAGGTTCTTGAGCGATGTACCAAACAACTGAAGAAATGGAAAAAAATAATATTAAAGCTAAGAATTTTGCTCAACAGAAATTTCAACTGAAGAAATAGAAAAAATAAAATACAGGGTGAAACCTGAAACTATGGACCCCCTTTTATTATTTTTAGTAAGTCGGCCAAAAATCTATGGGGTTCATATTTTCAGGCTCACTCTGTACTTACATCCGAATTTGAGTTTCAAAATTCGGAAGGGGGTTACAGTTGTCTTAATAATGCTCAAGCTTCATAATAATCTGACTATTTTTGGCAGACATATTAAAAATAATAAATGGGGTCCATATTTTCAGGCTCACACTGTACTTACATCCGAATTTGGTATCAAAACAGGTCGATCAGTGGTCGCACCAAAACGAAAACTGTAGAACAGCTGCATAAACACGAATCTAAACAAAAAATAAGTTAAGCATTAAATTCTTAGCGCACAGATAAATATACTGAAACTCAACCTTGCATAATAATTTACCTTGGTTCGATCCCCTGTTGCTGCATATTCGTCAAACGCTGTTGCGGATTACTAACTCCAGGCAGCCACTTATGTCGCACTGGACTCATCACAGATATGGTGTGGCCGCGATCGCGTCTTAAAGGAGTCAGCTCGTTCACAGCCGAGCCAGCTGTTAAGATAGAAGGAGCAATCATGACTGTTCAAATCATTTTTTTTCGGGAATTCACATTTGTAGTAACATCCTAGAACGTTCACTCACCTTGTGAAAGTGGTACAGGACTCGAGGGCACAGACGGAGTCCTGTACGCCTGGTTGGTGGGGCCCCTGGGTGCCATCCCGAAACTGAATCGATGTGGCGGGTTGTGTTCCACCCAGGTGGCACGACGTCCCGTTCCCACGGATCTCTCTTCCCAGCCGGCAAGGTACCTCAATTCGGGGGCGGGGGCAGGGACGGGGGGACTATTCTCCACAGGATTGGCAGCACTGGTGCTTGCAGCTGACGTTTCTGGTTGCAAACGCAGCCTCGGAAGTGACGGAGTCTCTTGTCTCTTTGATTTCTTGTCATCGAATTTACCAACAAGCGAGACTGAAACTTTCCCTTTGTTATCCTTAGTCAGCGATCCATCTGATAAAAAGAAATTATGTTTTTTAACATATTTTCAATTTTTCTTAAGAGGGCTCATTTTTTTTAAATGTTTGTTGATGAGGCGGCTTACCAGCTTTCTAGCATGAAAACCCCCAGAGGACAACCTGGTAATTTTTCACGCTAACACCACCACTCTATACCTCGTAATGTTCGTAGGGTCAATAGAACCACGGCAAGTTTTAGATTAATTACGTGCGAAATAATAAACTGCCAAATGGTGGCGAACCAAGTTTTGAATGGCAAATTTTTCTGTATCTTCCAGAAAAGCATGGACTCCTTACCGCCACATTTACACCAGTACCCCATGATAAAACGAAAGTCCGCGCCTGGAATCTTATCTCTGGTCGTCGCAACCAAAACTCCGTCTCCACAAGCGACAATTTGTAAAATATTGTTTCTCTAATGTCAATTCTGTCACCATTTCCATGTCCTCAATCATAATCCGCCCCCCCCCCAATAAAAGTTCCCCGGTCGATGTACCTTGTTTTCTAGTTTGCTTTAGAGTCTCCCTAGGATCGACGCCGCTCTCATTTCTTCTGCGAATTTTCGCCACCGCCTCCTCTTCCTCCTCCAAGGTTCTTAAATCGGGACTAGAGCTGGCTTTCTTAAGAGCAGTTTTTCCTCGCGTTTTGGTTGTCTCGGACGCATTCGGCGAAGATTCTAGCAAATTTCAAATACGAATATATTTTAATAAGCCCAATCCAAATTGTTCGATATACCAACACCACACAGACTCACAAAAAATGTTTTTAAAAAGTGCTAGAGGTAGGTGCATACCTTGCGTAACCTCAGACGCAGCAACACCACCTACTGCACCTGGTTCAAGATCATCCTCGCCACTTAAGGCATCTGCAGCCGACAACACGTCATCAATAGTTGCTAAAATAAAAGGCAATTTCACATTTACAATAAAAATTTAGCATCGCTATTGTGGACAATATCACACATGAACTTTTTCGCCATTTTGAATGTCGCCCCGCACGTAAAAGCCTAACCCAATAAAATATATGACCAAAAGAACTAAGCGAATATATTATCGATCACAAATTTTGAGTAGCTTCACGTGACCTTAATCGAAAATTGCTCACCCAACTTCGGAATCAGTTGCTGGATAACAGCAAGAGATTCAGTTTCATTGTCGTCCAGGCTCTCGCTATCGATTCTCTCGTGACCGAATTTGGTGATGTGCTTCTTGGGTGTCGGCTGCAAGGGCATCGGCGCCGACGCCGTTGCCGTGTCCGTCTCTGTGTCCGTCGCCATGTCCGTGTCCGCGTCCGCGTCCGTATCGCGAGGCAGATTGCGGAGGTGTTGCGAGAAGAGGAGGCCGGCCACGTCAGACAGAGG
Organism: Mycogona germanica; assembly: GCA_034698785.1. Taxonomy (NCBI): domain Eukaryota; kingdom Metazoa; phylum Arthropoda; class Diplopoda; order Chordeumatida; family Chordeumatidae; genus Mycogona; species Mycogona germanica. Next base: position 4,095 of record JAQGBY010001070.1, read on the forward strand.
GAAGTCCACGCTGACGCTAGGCTGGAGCTGATTCTGAATGCGCATCACCCACGACGTATTGCCAGTCGGCCGACGAATCACGATCTCGGCCCAACCCTGGCACCAGCAACTGCAGATACGGGAATCCGGCCCAGGCTCTCCTTCCGCGTCTCCGGAACCATCCAGGAATCCGCCCATGGCGGCTGCCTTCTGGGCAGCAGCCTTCTGGGCAGCTTCGCTAAAAATACAATAAATGAATCGCTATAGAACACCTGAATATTGACTTGTGTGTCCAACCTCAACTCGACTGGTTGGAAGAATGACTTGTGGTGCGACGGTTCCGGTTCGATTCCCGACGCGGGCTCTTTTTAATTAGATCCCGTGATACTAAAGAAAGGTGCCGCCATACAGTGAAGAAGCACCACGGTAGGTGCATATCAAAGTATAATAAAAAGGTTTTTTTTAAAAAGATGGGTCTTGACTCACAATTCTGCTTTTTTAAATTAGAATTTTATTTTAGATTTGTTTTTCAACTTTATCGTTTATTATCAAGATTAGATTTAAATGGAAGAGCAATAAAGCGATTCGGTAATAGTGATGGCTACATAAATTGAGCTGGCTGTTCGCATTCGTACCTCATATGCATGTCATCTTTGGCTTTGATGATTATATCCTCCTTCTTCACCTTGGCACTCATGCTTCTGAATACAGCTGAACGATGTCTTCGCCGGGTCTGCAACTCCTCGGCCGCAGAAGGCTCTTCCACAGACATAGATGCCTGGGGAGGCGAGTCTCCTAAAATCCAAAATATTAAAATACAGAAGTAAAATACAATTTGGAGTAGAAATCACACTGGACCGTAACGATATTTTGGAATTTTATTTTTAAATTGATTTTTGTCGCTTAAATTGGACTTAACCGACATCTTCAGTGTTAATTGTTAACTGCTAATTATTTTCAAAAATATTCCCAATTTCGAAATAGACATATTTAATATATTTCACGCGAGCACGTTAAAACTACTAAATTCAATTTAAAAACAAATTATGGATTGCTTGTTAGGGTACCGGATGTTGAATCTGCAGTGGAGCTCTTGCAGCACATGAAGCACTTCTCACACATTCCATTCTTCGAGGAACGAACGTTGCAACCGCTCGTTGTCACTGTGATCAATGCGTTGCCCAAGACCCATGACAAACTCTGGCCAGACCCGAGGAGGAATTGGGCAACACGGCTCCTGCAATTGCAATAAAGTGACAAACAATCTTGTATAATTTAACAAGTAAGAATAAAATACGTGAGACAATTATTTTCATCAAACCCTTGCACAGGATTCAAAATTTGATATTTTCTAGATTTAGACTCGATTATCGCCGCGCCGTGGCATTCTGGCGAGCATGGGGAACACCACAGAGCACAGAAACAGGATTAGGGCGAGCACCATCCATGGTGACCCTTTGAGAGCGATTGGAAAGGAAGGCTTCAATCCTGGAGAGGATTTCAATGGAGAGCATATTTTGCCATTTTCTAAATTGGCTATATTTTATCGCCATACCTTTTAGGCAGAGTAGACAAGCTGGCGAACGTGTATCTAGTCAGAAGATCAATGCAAGTCTCAGTCAGATCCTTGTGAAAATTCACCATTTGCTCCGACATTTCCGGCCTGCAAGTAAACAGTAACATAAAAGCGACACCATATTGCACTAGTAAACATTTAAGAGACACTGGACATAGGACTGTTAAATGGAAAACGGAATCTCACTTGGGGCGAGCTTCTCCAGACTGAGCTCTTCGAAGCTCGGCGAGGGACATTCCTTCGATAAATGGTAAAATTACATTATTCTTTAGTCCCTAAATTTGGAAAAGAAAGTGTTTTTGTAGCTCGCTATCTTATCACATACCAGGCGAATAACATAAAACGAACTCGAATACTCATTTATAAAATGCTGATACACCTGGTATTTATGCATTTTTAATGTTATAAGCAATAATGTAGTCGTTATACTACCTTGACAACAAATTTTCCGAATTCTTTTCTGAATGGTAACTTGCACTTGATGAACCACATGGCAATAACATGGTGGGCCAGAGAAACGGTATAGTGATTATACCTGTAAATAATGTAGTTTAGCACATAATCTGAACCGAAATGCGTGGGTGATAGTAGTGACTACTCATAAAAAATACTGACTTGAAAGGGTTGGTGTAGGGCAGAGCAATGGCGAATATACTCATATACTGGTCTTGAACGAAACATGCGTATATCTTGGGCAGTCGAATTAGCGCTGTTTTTAAAAATAAATATCAAATAAACAATACTTTTCAAAACAGAAAACTTGGCAACTTCTTTCAATGAGACCGCTATACTAAACAAAAGCACATTAGATGATTCTAAGCAAAATCATAATTTGTTGAGCAGATTTTATATATATATACATATCAATTAACCTGAAACCTGCCTGTAGTGTGGTTGACTACAGTTGATTGGAATTTAAATTTTTTTTAATCTCGAAATATTGCAACGTTTGAGCTCTGGTCTGAGGAGGATGCATATGTAGAAGCAAAAATGCAAGTCATTTTTAAAATTGCTAACTTGAAAGGAATTCCAAAACCGGAACGGCGATGCTCAGGGTGGCGGAGACTTTCGACAACGCCAGCAACAGGTCAGGCGCTAGCTTGAACATGGTATCACTCATCTCCAACATGCATACGGTGAGTGCGACGATACAAGCCCTACAAGTCTTTGAGCTCAATCCTTTTTTCAAGCAGCTAGCAAGCACAACCTAGGGGAATTAAGATGTCCATCAACACATGTAACCACTGTAACCGAAACCCCCCCAACAAACGCGATTGCAGCATTGAACATGATAAACGGGAATTTAAAACACTCGCTTTTTATTCGATAATGTTAGTACCTTTATATTGTTCTCCATATATTTGTTGTAGGACACCAGAGCAACTTGGACTGGATAGACGTGCAAACTAAATTCATTGCGAGACAAGGTGATTGGAGAACCCACAAGGGACGCCGGCAAGTCCAAGTTGCGATGTCCTAACTGTGTTGGATAGATAACATTCATAAAAACAAGATATATTTGATTAGCACACACCACATGAGAATCGTGCATGCGGAAAAGATGGTCAAACACCATTATTTTAATCAATCTGGCGATGTAATTCGTCTGGACTAGATCGTATCAAATAGTGCGCGAGTTATCCTCCAATCAGTCTGTTTTAGTGTATGTAAATTTTTTACTTTATTTTTAAATATTTCCCAACGTGGGATTATTTTTTAAATTGCGCACCGCTGTCCATTCCATGTGCACACACTGCTATAAGATTTCCGAGGAAATGAGTCAATAGCACTCAATGACAGAATAAGCGAGATCCCGGCACTGGAATTTATCGTAAAAATGAAGATAAATTATAATTTTTAAATCATGAGCGCCTACCAAATCGTTAACGCGGCCACACAGGGTGGCAATCACTTCGGGCGATGAGAGAACCAAAGTTTTATTCTGCAAGACCCTGGGTAATTCTAGAAGAACAGGTTGGAGAATGGTCCAATCCTTTTCCTAATACAAAAAAAACCAATTTGTATTATTCTTTTACAAGCACTTGCCGTTGAATCGAGCAAAGCAAATACTTCCGAAATCTAGAAAAAGTTGCACTTACAAAGCGCAGACAATGACATATAAGGTTGAAATAGTCATCCAGTGCCAGTTCAGTTGGCACACATTGGGTGCTAGCAAATGTGGTGGGTGAGCTTGTGGGTGGCGGACTAACGGCGGCGTAATGGTGCTTATCTCTGAGAATTAAATAAATTTCCAGAATTGCTCGTACGTTACACTTAATAAAACACAAAAATCATTTTACAAAATTATTTTTTACCCATGGACACATAGCAAATATCGGCTGAATTTCGTGATTTCAGTGTCCTTGTTAATCAATCCAAGTTGATGGCGCTCGTTTGCTCGCAGTTTCATGAGCGATCCAAAAATCTAATTGATGTAGAAAGAAAATCCAGATTTTGTAAATCACTGCATCAGCAATACCGTTTGAAATGCGATAACGAAAATTACATATCCACAAAAAACCGAGGCACATTTTTTTTTATTCGACCTAGTGCCAAAGGGTTACCAAGAGAATATTCTCTAGCGAATAGCACTAGCTTCGAATGGCCTATCGCCTGTTCCAACATTAAACGAGGGGCACTTTTTTACGAATACCCCGGAATAAACACAGAGCTCGCACCGGAAATCGAACCCAGACCAGTCGCACGGCCAAAGTTTCTCTGGCTACTACGATTTCTAGTTGAGTCGACAAGACGCATCAATAATTGTCCTCATCACACTCATAATCTCACCTGAATTCGAATGGGATTCACATGTTTTGATGTAAAAATGTGGTTGGGTTGACGATTCATATATTCTATCAACAATTTGTAAGCGCTGACTGCAGCAGTGGAAGGCCAAGTAAACAATTTGCTCTATAAACGAGAAAGTCCAAAGGTTAACACAATATTCACTTGTGAATGAAACAAACTGAATATATTCATAGATGATATTTATCTGAATCTGGTTTCTAATTAAATTAATTTTTTATTAAGACAGCTTTTTTTTCCCCAACCAACTGTAGCCAATCGCACTACAGGCGTTCTACACCACTCATGGTGCTTAGGCACTATGCGAGGGGCACGTCCAGTACCCCGGGATCGAAATTTTCGAGAGCCAGCTTTAAGAGAGTTCTTTCGAGAACGGTTTCAAAAGTCAGCAATCAATTGTTACCTCACCTCAAACAATTGAATCACTCCAGAGATGGCAGTTCGTACATCTTCAAATTCTGTTTCATTAAATTCGTGAGAACCTGGTTCAGGATCGCATGTACTGGGCAATATGGCAAATGGTGCTAACGTTATCTGAAACAAACAACACAGCTTAATGAAAACATTCTTGGCAACCAGAAAGCAGATGCTGTGAACAACAAGATGGCTCACCCTCGCCAGAACTTCCAGAATTTCGAGACACGATTTGTTTTTACAATCTTTGGAAACATTGACCAGCAGCTTGACGGCAGCATTTCGCACCAATGCTTCAGGATCTCTTTCTATGTTACTCAGTGTCGGGAGAAGAATTCTTTCCACGATTTCATCCTGTTGGTGTTCAAACATGAATATTTTCTCAACAACTAGCAACAACAGCAACAACATGACACAAATTATCTGTAACCTTTTTTTTTTTTTTTCTTAAGTCACTGTAGTCACTGCACTACAGGATTTTTCTGAACCCCTCTTGGTGCTTGGGCACTATGGCGATAAACTTACTTAAAATGATTACCACGGGTATGCCAAGTTCACAGAATTCTCCAATTTATTGTTAAATTCATTATCAAAAATTAATATTAAAAAAACATTTCTGCTAACTTCATATGACTCGCCGTTAAATTCCAGTACTCGAGCAATGACGTCCAAAGCTTCGATTCTAATTACGCTTCTTTGTTCGTGTCTAAAATATAGAAAAGTGACATGAAACAAAAATATCTAATCATTGACGATCACTGGAAATTTATAGCGAAAAAAACATCTCCATTGCAAAGTACTTAAGCATGAATTACCTAGAAAAAATAAATAAAAAACAAAAAACAGTTTTAATGAAAGTACCTGAAATACACTCCAACCAGATCCAAAAAATTTGTAAGCCAAGTAGGTTTTACTGGTGTAATTTCACTCTCCAAGTGACCCATCAATCGCACAACAGAGCAGACCTAAGAAATAATGAAATCGCAAAGAAAAATAAATTTGACGTTTCTCTTAAACAAATTCAAGATGAATGCTCCAAAGTCTTACTACCTTTTAAACAATATTTTATTCAAGCGTAACTTACCGGTCTTCCATCGGAACACCGTTCCACAAGACTGTTGAACTTTTTTCGGCACCCAGTGTACTTTTTGGCGTCCTGTAGTTCCTCTATGATAGTAATGATTTCGTGAATGAGATCTGTAATAGGAGTAATGTCGCATCCAAGTGCTTTGTCGCTCTGAAAGACAAAATAAGAATATTTAGGTGCATGATTAGTGACTAAATAAATAGCACGTATCCCGCTCGCCATGTGGCCTTCCAGTCTGGTTGAGTCTCCAAAATAGAACACGTAACTCCACTGTCCAGGTGATAAAAGCATTTTGCACGTCAATCAGTTTTATAAAGAATGTAGAAAATTATTTTCAGACTGATTCGTCATATGGCGATCCAACAGAACAGTTGGGTTTGTTGCTCATTGACCAGAAATATAATATACCATGAACAAAAATAGAATGCGTTAGACCCGCAATACATGGACTTACTGAAAAAAACTACAAACATGGATATCTTATAATTAGAACACCAGCGATCGTTTTTGCAGCATTTCCTTACTTCGGTATAGTCGAAAGTGGAATCAATTATATCCAAAATAATATCCCAAGGTCCGGGCTGCAGCTCCTCCCCGTATTTTCTAGTCAGCCTCTGAATGGAAAGGACCACTTCCAAACAAACCGGTTGGTGGCCGGTGTCTATTGCCTGAAAATGCACAAAATAAATCAGGTATGGTACCACCTAGATAGCCAATGTTTCTAAACCAATTATATAAAATAGTTAGGAATTTTTACCACACCCACCTTCAATAGGAACGGCAGCACAACTGAATGAGTCTGGCTGAGAATTTTCAGAGCAGTTACCTTCTGCGAACCCCACATACACATCCCGATATAGAACACGGCGCCGCGTAAGAGTGGCACATCGCCATGGAATTCCCTGGTACGAGTAAAAATAATAGCAATTTAAATATGGAAAAATGATTGCACTAATTTTAATGAGCAGTTCAGAATAAAAAAATTTCCACCTCATCTAGCCACATTACACACCACATTTGCAGGTTTCTTTAAATTTTCTTTTTAATTCACTGTAGTGTAGCATCACTACAGGATTTTCTGTATCCCTCTTGGTGCTTAGGCACTATGTGAGGGGCACATTTTCACCAGTACCTCGGAATCTAATAATCGAGAGCCCGCGCCGGGAATTGAACCCGTGACCGCCGAGCCACAATCATTTGCAATACCAACTGAGCTACGACGAGTCGATTTGATTGATTGCGGAATGCAATAAACATAGAGAATGCGCGTATGTTTGTAAATGGACATGTACAAAAATGTTTTTAAAATATATCAAACTTCTTTTCCAAAAGACCACACATGATGTAGATCCCGCTGTGGCCGAGGTGTGTACCCAGCAAGTTTCGAACGACCTACGAAAAAATATCCTAATATTACAGATTTTAATGATTCAACTAACGTAACCCTAATCTCAAGTAATCCATTCTAGCAAGACATGTTACCTTCAAAGCCGGCATAGAAAACTTTTCCACATTCACGGTTCTACACATGGTGACCACCATGCACTCCATCGCATCAGAGGGAACGTAGCTGTAGGCAATGACCGCCTCCAAAACTTGAAGGAAAAGCTGCTAACAAAATAATGTAATGATCAGAGTCAGACAGTTACATTATAATTTATTATCGTTAAAGGTTTATTACTTTTAAGAAAACTGAGTACCATAACTCCTTCGTGAGATGCAGTGTGGCAGGCATAGTGGCACATGATCCTAGAAAATATTTTAATTCGTTGTATTCGGGTAATAAGTAAATTTATTATGGATAAATATTGGGAATGTCTTGACAACGAGATTTTCTCACCACACGACGCGGTTAACCATTTCTTTGTTCAGGTAGACTGAATGAAACTTGAAGATGTTGACCAAAATTTTCAGGAACACGAGAGCCGACGAGCTTGACAAAGCGGGAGATGTGAATTTCATCACAAATGGACCTTCAAAGACGACAAATTTATTATAATACATCGCAGAGCCATTGAAAAATATAACAATAAGGTTTTTTCTTAATTGTAAACCAGATGTTACAATGTCTGTACGTGTACGTAGCAAAATAACAAAGACCGGGACAAACCAATTTCATCTTCAAAGTGCTCGATTTCACGCCCACTTTTGCTCAGGGCGTCAAAAAGTTCTATCCTGGAATAGTAAATAACAAAAATAAACTCCGCGGTTTGAGAAACCATTTAAATCAATACTAGATAGAAAATATGTTCCAAATGAAACATTTACCTCTCTACTAGGTCCTCTGAACTACGATGATTGCATATTAGATTGAAAAACACGGCTCTCATCATGTATAACCAATCATACTGTAGAGGAAACAAGTTCCATTAAATAAGCTATTTTCATTACAGCAAATAGTCATAAATCTACAGGGTGAATCTGAAAATATGGACCCCTTTTATTATTTTTAAGTCTAGCAAAAATAGTTCGATTATTATGAAGCTTCAGCAAAATTAAAACAACTGTAACCCCATTCGAATTTCGAGACTCAAATTTCTCACTATTAAAGTTGCGCCTTTACGGTGGCGCTTGCCGATTATAGATTACTGTAGCGCGATTGCTCAACTCTGCTGCAAAAATGCCGTTCAACTAAGATAAAAATGCGATGAAATACCATCGACATAACAATTATGATGCCAAACAAAAGATGGATTTAAGGCGAATTTGAAGAATCTTTAGCAAAAGATAAACCAAACCAAGACAGTCTACTTTCGTGGAACTTCTGAGCGACCACAGTTTACAGATTTAATTAGCATCGGTCCGGTTCTTTTTGCTTTTGTTCAGAAACTCGTTAAGACTTTATGATTTGTTATGTCGCATTTTTATCATAGGTAAACGGCATTTTTGCAGCAGAGTTGAGCAAACGCGCTACATAGTTGCGAATTGCATAAATAATCGGAAATAAACAAGCGCCACCGACAAGGCGCAACATTATTAGTGAGAATATTGATAATTGAAATTTGAGTCTTGGAATTTGAAAGAGAATATAGTTATCTTAATTATCCCTAAATTTCATAATAATCTGACTATTTTTGGCCGAATCATTACAAATAATAAAAGGGGTCCCCGTATATTAATACAGACATAATTTAATTGACCCTTGAACCATGTACCTGTGACTGGATCAGAGATATCAAAAACGCGAAAGCAGATTGTCTGGTAACTTGGGATTGATTGGGTTCCAGCAAATCGCTAATCACATTCCAAATAGCCGCAACAGTATCCTACAAAAACAATTATGGATAAATATACATTTCATTTCGCATTAAAAGGAATTCATTTTGTAGCAACTATTTAGCTAGTTCGACAACCGATCGATCGACTGCTGCATTTAAAATTACATAATTGAAATTATGAAGACCATTCAACGTTTTTTCCCCTTACATCTTCCATTCGTTTCCCATGTAATTCTTCAGAGAGTCGCCGAAGCACCTTCAACCTTAAATTGGTTGGTGACTCTGGACCAATTTCCTAAGAATAAAATAAATAAACGCAAAACAATATAAACAATAACTACGAGTAACAAGATACGATAACATATTCCACAAATTGCTTATTTCATTCGTAGCAGCATTTCTTTTAATTTGTACCACGGATAGAATCGTTAGTAGAGTTCTTCTCAAGGAACTGACGAGATATTTTTGATTTAGATTCGATTATCGCCGCGCCGTGGCATTATGGCGATTTCTGTAAGTTTGTGGAATGACGCTTAACTTTCGCAACTCCTAGTTAAAGTTCAAGAACTCTGGTCAGGTCAGGTCGGGTTAAATCAAAGCAGAGCTATTCTAATGCCAAAGAAATGTGTGTATGGCCTTCAGTTGCAAACACATTTTCGACACAACATTTTTTTATTTTATTTTTTACATGTACAATTTTGCACTACGTTTTTACATGGGAATTAACATCGCAGAGAAGCCTCGGATAAATTCCTGCCCACGTCGTCCACATCACACTGACTTAGACATCAAAACTGGCAGAGGCGTGAGCAACACCCATGACTCCGCAAGGTCATAGGGCAGGCGGCGACCCCCTAGGTCACGCTAGGACCAAAGGGTCTCTGTATCGCTGACGAGCGCCGACATCCACTGCGCAGTTAACCAAACACATCGACGTATCAAACACCTGTATCGAAATCGGACATCCCATTTTTCAATCAATGTGCTGCTCACCTTGAAGATCTCGACGTTCAACGCAAATTCTTCGGGCCTAGTTTTCATAAATCCCGCTGATGTCTGCAAGGCACTCCGGTCTTTGATTTTGAAAAACTGTTTGATCTTCTCCTGCATCGTCATTTTCGGGTCTCACGACGGGAGGCTCGACGCGAAGAACAGTGTTGGGCTCCGAGAGAGCGAGCTGGACAATATGTTAAACCAATAACTCAACCATCAAAGACAAAACAGGATCGACGCTGTTAAACTCTGCCGTGAACCAGACACAAGACACAAAAGACAGCGATACCGCGCGGACCTCGGTGAACTGGAAAACCCGGAACCGGAAGTGAACTCCCGGTAAAGAATGAATCTAGATTTACCAGCTGACCGGAAATGATATTTACGGCGGGAAATTTAAAAATACGTACTACAAATTCAAAAGTGTGATTCTCATATTACACATTAATAAAATCTTAATTTTTACTGTTTTTTGACAAAAATTAAATCCATATTTTGTAACTTTTCGGAAGTAAATAAAGTCATTTTGAAAAAATTTGCTAAATTCAAAAAACATAGTAAAAATGCAATAGAGTATTCGTGTCATTAAATCGCCAAGTGTTTGATTATATATTTAGATGCGAGTGTAAATCAATAAAATTTTATTTCGTAATCAACAATACTGTCATTTTATAATAAACAGACGGAACAGCGTTTTGTTTTATAACGGTAATCGTAGTAAATGGAAGACGAGGACCAGCTTCTATGCTGAAAGGCTAGTAATGAACATCAGTCTAATGTAGTACATCAAAAATTTAGGTAATGATCGAACAAGAAATAACTGGCCACGTTCAGGTTAGCGCACAAAGTTTACAAAAAAAAAAACCATTTCACTATAAACATTGTTTTATAGATTTTAGGTGAAAATAGTTAATTAGTTTCGATAACAATGCTTATCAACACTAACCAAAACAAAAATATTGAACAAACACCAGAGCAACCAGTCATAAATATTCGCTTCTACTGAAGAATTTTTATTTTTGTTTGTGGGAAAAATAATCAGTATTTTAAAAATAAGAGATTAAAAATATTTGAAATCATAAAACGTGCGTCAAATGAAATTTTTTAATTTCACTGATTAATTTTTTTAACGGTGCACAGAAAACATTTAAAATATTATAGCATGAAAAACAAAAATTGTGGCAAACTTTGGTATTGAAACTTTATATATTGATTACATTAATTAATATAAAACGTACAGATACCGACAAAAATCAACAAAAAGCGCAAATTATTATCAATATTATAGCTTGTTGTTTTGTCAGGATTAAAAAATAATAAAAAAGGATCCATGTTTACAACATTTAACGGTAATCATACACAGAGATGTTAGTTATTTCTCGTAAACCTTTGCCTTCACTGGCCGACCGAAAAATGGAGAAGTTTCAACCAATAAAACATCCAATATGGAAACTAACCCAAATAATTACAATGTTTGCAAGAGAAAAACGTGCCTCAATCCACAAATATAGAATTCAATTCGCAGCAGATCATTTAAATCTTTCATGTAGATAATTCATGAAACAGATAAAAATAATGGGTCAGCTTACCTGAAATTTATGTAATTAATTCAGAAACGGGAATATTATTATTTCAAATTACGCCTCAACACTACTTCATTCCCACATTCGTGAATATAAAATTTAGTAATTAAATTCACCCCCACAAAAATCACCATTACCACAATCACACCAGCCCATATGCAACACAAACACTGGAACACATCCATACACAATAAATTGAATTTCATTCTCTTATTTGTAACTCTTCAAAACATCGTTCAGAGTATTTAAAAACAACTGAGCATGTCGCTCTTGGAAGATGAGCGCCGGTCTAAAACGAATTGTTGTATCGCCACTGCCACCAACATTCATGCCTAAAACAGAGAATTAAAGAAATTATATGAAAAGTTCCTAGCAGTTTTCAGGACACAATCCAAAGATGATATTTCAAGCAGATGAGTGTTTCAGAACTCATTTATCCTCAACATACCTTTGTATTTCAACTTCCCAATAAGTTCATCTCTCGCCTTTGAAGTTGGGCAGTCGATGGCACAAAATGTGGCCCATCCGCGAGCATTCTGAATTAGGTGTGAATATTTCTTCTGTGGTGGTACAGTAAGAGCAAATCAGATGTTGTAAAAAATTATAACAAATATTCAAAAGCTATAATTAATAAACAACCAACCTCAGCTTCTTTTAGACCTTTCAACATAAACTGTCCAGTTTCTCTGACGTTCTGCAGCAAGTTATCTCTTTTCATGACCTGCACCTGAGCCTCCAACAGCGTAATTTTCGTGGGATCGCCAATCCAGGTGTTCATAATTCGGTAAGCCTGTTTAAATAGTAAAATAAAAATCTATTTATGCTGGCGCAACGATACAGGTAGGAATATCGATGCAAATGCCCAAGATGATGGGCGTATGCAGTGCATATGCAGTACGTCGTATATGTGGCAATGCCTTTGCTACTAACCTGCTTTGGTCGAAAGTCATCCTTGTAGTAATATCCGCCGGTCAACATCTTCTTGGCGAACGTCACAATGTCCGGTGGATCGTTCAGTTCCCACTGCTCGTGCGCCCACATGGTGCCGGTGGCACCACCACCAGTTTGAACTTCGTCACAAATAAAAGCAGCGCCGTTCTGAAAGGCGCAGGAAAATTCGCAATATTGTACACTTGCTGCATGAAATTTCGTCGCGTCACATTCATCCAGCAATTCGACTATCGATATATCTCACCTGGGAGGCAAGAGATCTTAGTGCCCGGAAGAAAGACACAGACCCGTAAACGTCTCCGCCTTCCGCCTGAATGGGCTCAACAATTATGCCGGCCACTGGGTTGCCACGTTTGGCGAAGCTGTCTATCTTTTGTTGCACCTGAAATACATGTTCATAAGAAACGGCATTTTATTGCTGACTTGACATAGATGTCCCAATTCGACACGCTTTTCGGATACATATTTAGAATTTGTCCCAATTACACGAGTTCAACCGAATTTATTCACCAATAGGTTTTATAATAGAACATTGAGATATACAATTGAATACTACTGTCCGGTTGGTTACCTCTGCCAAACTCTTTTGGTCTTCAGCCTTGTTGTAATCCTCGTTTGCTTCCAGCGGATACTTGTATTTCGGAAAATAAGCACTCGGCCAATCAAAGGCCGGAATGTCCAATTTGTGAACAGCCTTGGAATGTGTCGCCGAGAGCGCAGCTATATGGAAAATTCGCTTTAGTTGTAAAGCCCACCCGTTTTACAATGGATCATTTCACGTTTTGCTCTATGACATTCTCATTCCCAAACGATTTTTGAATCACCAGCAACTCAATTTTAAATAGTTTATCTGTCGTTGGATGATATAAACAGAATGACAGTGTCATGGAGCAAAACATAAAACTCGATAGTGTATCATGTAAGATTGCCCCTTTTTATGGTTTATCACAATAACGAAACATGTTCAACGAAAATGAATGCGAAAGTATACCTAAGGTGCGTCCATGGAACGCTCCTTGGAATGAAAGGATAGCAAATGGCGGAGAACCGGGCGTTTGGTTAAGCATGCAACTGTTTAAATCTTCTTCGGATGGTGGCGAACCGCCACGCTGCTTTTCCTGAGAAATAAAGCACAACAAAATGCATGCGTCACCCAGTTATCAACATTGCATATTTATATTTCTATATAATTTGACACCTTAAACTACATTTAATTAAAATTTAATTGATAGAAATAACGTCAACGTTAACGTAAAATCCACATTCACGATTTGCAATAAAATCATTTTATTTTTTCCCCCCAGACATATATATGTGCGACGAGCGATTTTAACTTGATTACGGTCGATCAAATTCAAATGATTTATTTGGTCTAAGGAAAATGACGGTTCCATAGAACCGTCGGGTCGGAACCGTGGAAATTAACGAAGCTCCATCGTGTAAATGCGATTTCAATCCTTCGAAAATAGACCGCGAAAGACATTATTTCCGGAACGAAATCAAAATTATAAGCTCACATACCCTGTACCAAAAACATACAGCTTTGAACGCATTTTCATTGGAACATGAGCCGCAGGCCATCGTTTGCACCTGCGATAAACCCTTCGGAGCAATCTGAAAATCCGGTTACAAATATATTACAAATAAAATTAGTACACATTCAATATTCATCAGCACTTTCATAGGCACAAGATGTGGGAGACGTGATTACCGATAAAAGGGCATTTTCAAGACGTTCTGGCCAATCGTTAGGCGGATAGATGGCAAGTGATGGCCGATTAACAAATGTCGCCTAAAATAAACGAACCGTATACAAATCCTAAGTAAGAAATTTCACAAATTATTTTATTTTTCGTGCAACAATTTTGTCAAATCCAATAAACAAAAACAAAAATGTGGAGGTTACAGAAACTCAATAAAGATTATATTCTTACTAGATTTTTCGGATCTCTGATGGCATTAATCATATCTGGATGGTTGTAACCTGAAAAAGAAAAAATACAAAATTATTTATTCGAATCAAATTAGGTGATTTTAATTATTTTTTCCTTTCACTGCACTACAAAATTTTCTGTACCCCTCTTGGTGCTAAGGCACTATGCGAGGTGCACATTTTCACCAGTACCCCGGGATCGACATTTTCGAGAGCCAGCACCGGGAATCGAGCCCGAGACCGACGAACCAGTCAGTCGCATTACCGACTAGGCTACGACGAGTCGTACACTGATAATGAAATAGTTCAATTTCTTAAAGCATCCAATGCAATGTAACTAACCCAGAGGCACGGACGAAATCTGCATATAAAGATCCAGGAAGACATTGTCATCTGCATCGCAAAGATAATTTCCCAGCGATTTCTCATAGTCAACGAACAGAGAGACGCTACCGGCTTGCTGTAAAGAAAAATTGTTGTCGATGACGAAATTGTAATGAGAAGTTCAAGTTTAAAACAAACTTTAAGACGTCTATTTCATTTAGCAAAAATTAATATCCACTAATTTTTGTTCATCTTTTTATTTATTTTAATACGCCACAGAACTCAGTACATCATCAATCAACGCTCAACCAATATATTTGACGTCAGTTAAAACATGTGCTACTTGCCTGAATAGCGTTTAATCTTTTTAGCAGTTGTTTGGAATTTGGGCCAGGAATTTCAGACGTCTTTATAGACGGTCCACTAGGTTCATTTGGAAACAGAGACTTGGCGGCTGTAGCAGCACTTCGGTATTGTCCTAAAATAGAATAAAAAAACGCCGCACCAAAAAACACATTAAATGGCCACTGACTTGATTGACAACAACTCTCACAAATACGAACTGACAGATGCATTAAAGTGGACAATTGTTCGTATCCTGCGAAATTACTAAAGCGCTAGATCGTCAATTTAATCTTAACCGTCGTTAAGTTAAGTTGTTAGAGAATTAAGAGGCAACTTTATACACGTTCTAGTCAAGCATCTTTGTCTGGATTAAAATGTAAAAATTGAATTTGTACTCAATCAGGACGAGTCACAATTGAACTAAAAAAAAAATAAAGCTGAGCTAAATTTCTTTTTAGAACAAAGGTCTGGGGTGCAAAAAGGGATTTGGAGAAGTCAAACCCCCGTTCCTGGTCTGATGAGGACTAAAATACCATTTGGAATAACAAAAATAAAGTGAAGGTCAAGGGCGTCAACCGGCTAACAGCGCAATCAAGGTCGCCAACAGCTCAACACATAAACGTTTTTTATAGTGTTTTTTGTGAATGATCTGAAAACTACCATAATGATTTTTTTTTTCAACATCTGAATTTATTTTAACATTTTTTACATTTCAAGCCATTTAGTACATCAGATGCGAATTTTCGTGGGCCCTCTCATCAGTTAGGATTTGTAAGGGTCCACCAGATTTAAATTGCAAAAAACATTGTCGTCGTCGTCTTACAATTTTTAAAGTCAAATCAAGAATCGTCAAGGAATACCACCGTTTACAATCTATGATAACAATTTTTGTTTAGTAAAATTAGGATCGATTTCTCCACGTAAATTTTGATTATTGGATTAGGCACTCAATACATGTATCAATTAAATCAAATGATAGTTAATCAAGAAGGTTTCATATATATACGGTTTAAGGATACTGTCAGTATTGATTCCTTAAGTTGTCTTTTAGTTTATGGTACTATGTATTTCATTCATCATATGTATTAGCAGCGTCAAGCATAGTAATTGATAAAGTGGCATCATTATGTATAGTTAATAAATGTACAGTGCAGTACAGAACGCATGTTTTGGGCTACATAAAGGCAAGGCTTGTTTTAAATAATTAGCAAAATGGTATTTTAAAAAGTTGGAAACATGAAATTTTGTCTGTATACCGAATTTTGAGGTCACTGTAAAATTATATAGGTAATTGGAATTTTTAAAAGAATAAGTTTCCAGTTTGTAACCTTTTGTAGAGTATTTCGAAATTTTCGAATGACAGAAGGTCGGTCAAACAAAACAAGAACCAATGAAGAATTTTTCCAAAATAAAATGTCAGAAACCTTCAGAAGAGTTCAACTAGATTGTCATCAATAGTTCTCTGAAATATTTAGGAGACTTTCATAAATGCCAAAGTACGAAAATTAATTATTAGTCTCCCGAGAGACAGTGCTTCCAAATGGCGGCGCCCAACCCAAAATATAGCTCCCGTAAAATCCAATCATCAAATGACAAGACGGCGTCTTGGGCGCCGCAAGTTGGAATCACTACAATCAGTCCCTCCCCATGCATCTCAATTCAAATGCTCACCTGCAAGTGGTGTCAGATAAATCGATTTGCAAACAGTTTTGCAAAGAGAGTTCATTTTCGGATCAGTCGTGACCTCTCGCAACGTTGATGGTGAAAAGGCAACCCTGTTGTGGTGCCTGGGCGGCTTTACGCGGACAAAATTTCCAAAGACGTCTCCTCCACTTCGGCCTCACAAACGATCGGCTGATGTTGAAGAGCTGCTTGACGGATTGACTGTTCCTACCATCTCAGTAATTTGATATTATGTTACGCTTGGTGCGACAATTGATTAATTAAATAATTTATATCAGTCTTGATCAATTGAAGCACTCACATAATACAAGGGCTAAGCCGAAACCAACGTTCACAGAGAAGCGTTTTCGACAGCGATCAAATTGAATATTTATTCACACGAGTTTGGCCGCTTCCTTCCCTACACCCCTCCAAATCGCAACAAACAACCTTTAATGATAGCAATGGACTCGACTGCACAGCCGACTCTAGTTATGTCGCGCCGATAAAGCAAATATGGCGCCAATAGCGATATTATATCCAATAGCAACAAACAATAAACTTTAAAGAAATATAAGTTAAATTAGTCTTAAGTATCTAAAAATTTGTCTCCACTGTAGGCACTAATTTGTTATGACAAATGCGAGTATTTCACTTTTGATCGATTTTATTAGTTTCAAAAAGTCCAGTCTTAACATTCATTTCTTCAGTTTTTGTCAAGCATTTTTCCTCGCCATGAGAATATCGACAATTCTCGCCGTAATCACAATTTCCCTAAAAAAAAAAATGAAAACATTTTTTTACTTTAAATTGATACAGTGATGCAGAATGTATGTACATGGCATCGAAACGACACTATATTATTTCAGTAAAATAATATTCATTTTCCTACTTGTTTAAATCTTTTACAAGGAAATTGTTTCAATCGACTAGGTTCGTCCTTTTCGAAGGTGCTGCTGCTTCGTTTGCCTTGCAGTCTCGTGCTCTTATCTTGTTGTGTCTCCACTATTAGACTGAAATTATTAATATTACTTATTACCCCATCTTTCAGTTTAGACTAGAGGAAAAATAGTATAGCTTTAATCCTGTAGTATTAAAATTATGACCTCGTTTTAGCTCTCATCTTTGGACCCCAGAACTTTTCTGGGTTCTCTTGGAAACGAACCAGCTTGTTCTTCCTTGATTCAGGATTTGCATCAGGATGGACAACGAAAGACACTGCCGAACTATGTTGCAAAAGATAACATTTTTTTCATTGAATAATGATTCATAATAACAAAAAATTATAATTGAAATAGAACAGAAAAGAATTTGAAAATTTAAAACGAATTATGCAATGCTAAATCGTATACAATTAAAATAAAATAATTTTGTCTCTTTGATCAGAAGAACCTTCGCCAGAAATTATGAAAAAATTGGCTTCAGGCTGAAATTGGTATGGTCTAAATTGAGCATAAAATAATTAAGGGTGCGATACCTTGGCTCTTTGTCAAGTATGAATTTTGCAGGACTGCCTTCGCTTAGAACTCTCTTTACTGGATTTGCTTTCGCCTGAAATTGAGCGAAAATGGTAGGTTATAAGTTGGTGGTGTTTCATTGAATTAAAGGGATTCACTTGTTTGTTCCTTTAGAAGCATTTGAATTCATACCCAATGTCTAAATACATCCCAAATAAATTCGGTCGGCGCATCAGTTTTGACGGATGTCCTGAAGGCATGGGAGAATGACACCTTATAACCAGCATTTAAAAAGGCCGATCTAAATGTTCAGGAAAAAAAAATTATTTCGATTCACTAAATGGTTGTAATTAGAGAAACAGAAAACCGAAGAATATATCCTTACCGAAAGACATCCATTTTGGGGCACACAGTGTGAACCACTCCAGCCAAACGATCCATTGAATAAAATAAGGGTACATCAGGTAGTTCCTTAAATAATAACACGAAAGTTGATTTAAAATATCTCGCTGGAATTATTTCGCAAAACTAAAACAAATAGCCAAAATGTTATTAAGATAATCCAACTTCATTCGTTAAGAACCGCAATAGCTATTAATCAGTTGTCACGCTTGAAAGACGTAGCACTATTTAGTATTTCGTAGTTTGAAAATATGCGTCAAACCAAGATTTACCTCTAAAACCAAATTTAGAACCCCGGCCATACGCTTGGAAGTGTTGAAGTTTTTCGGGTTCGTTTCTACAGTCTTCAATACTCGTTCCACAAATTCAGAGTCATGAATTCTGTCAGCCCAAATTGGTCCACCAATCTATCAAAAATAATCACAATACTGCGTGAGTATTACTTATTTTTAAGAACAAATTAGGGAAAACATTTTCAAAATAGGAGTACGACTTCTTACGTGGTGGCCGTGGCCACAGTGGGCGCATTTGGGACCAACCGGAGGTCCAATCATCGGTGAATGTTTGAAGCTGTGGAAATCAGGCCATTGAGGAATAAAATAATGTAAACCAAACCGTAAGAACATCAATTGAAGAATGAATAATGAGACAGGATAATTTAATCTTACGACTTTTCTCCCGTTGGAGTGCATTTTCCAAGCCGCTGCAGCGTAAAGGATTCGCAACCGACACACTGATAAACGTTGGCCAATTTGCTACAAAAAAAATAAAGAAATTCTTTCGGTTAAACATCCAAAATACAGTTGAAGAAAAACGTAATCTACGTTCGATTCAATCTCCACCGCGAAAATAGTAACTCACCTAACCGACTGCTTCACCTTAATTTGACTTGTGAATACTTTCACGAAGATGCGAACGTAGAAATCTACGCTCACCGACAGCAGTGGAACGATGTAACGGCCATAACGATTGGCGTGGGATTCTATGGACCTCAGCACGATCCGAAGCGCCTGTTCATTTAAGAATGTCCCCACAATAAAGGTTTGAATCACGACAAGTGAGTTATCTTCGTTTGAGAAAATGGAAACGAATTTGGCATCAAATCCCCTCTCATTTTGTATCCCAGTTTTACTGTTTTAAAGAAAATTAACTACTGTATCACAATGTAATATGCCCACTATTTGGGAGCACATATTGTTGCCTGGGTTAGAATAAAAGTCGATAATGAAACTCGGATCGGCTATCCAGTCACTAGCCAATCCTCCAAACAACTCAACTTTTTCTTATATTTTGATTTGCTAGTATGTAGTTGATAGATGCATACCATTTCATGGCAGCATTTCATTCTCAGTGAAACGGATCCGTACTTGGCGTGACAGGTCTCACTACTGTTTCCGCACAGTATCGCCAGGTCAGTGCAGGTCACCATTAGCAAACCTAGTTAACAGGAAAACGACTTTAAATTGTCAGAAATGTCAGAAGAAAAAAATCCCAATTTCATGGAAAGCAGGAAAGAAAACGCACCACCATCCTTAACCGCCTGGACAGCCCCATCCAAGAAAGATGTCGGACTGCCATATGGATCGAGGTCAACGACATGAAACCTATCGGCATATTTCCGATGTTTGCATAACACGAACCTGAATAAGAAATACAAATATAGTTTCAAAATAACTACTTCACTATAGAGCTACAATAAGTGCAACTCGTCGTAGCCCAGTCGGTATTGCGACTGATTGTGGCTCGGCGGTCCCGGGGCGATTTCCGGAGCGGGCTCTCGAAAATTTCGATCCCGGGGTACTGGGCGTGCCCCTCCCATAGTGCCTAAGCACCGCGAGGGGGGTACATAACGCCTGTAGTGCGGTTGACTACAGTTGATTAAAAATTGGCAAAACTTTTACTAATGTATGCAAAGACACAAATCAAAATTTAACTTAGTAATAAATAACCTATTATGTCTAAACTTTGGAACAGAAGTCATATAGAACTTACGAGGCATCGTCTTCGTTCGGTTTCACAAGGTGCGCGACTTTATTAAATTGCACGTTGCGATCAATGGCCTCGACAGCCTGAGACGACAGATCATTGGCTGTAATTTGCTTGATGCCAGGAACTTCGAGGGCATACCGGATCGATCGTAAACCAGATGCAGAAAGGGCTTCCAGAATGTTAATGCCATTCTGAAAAGTATGTGAATAGAAATATATCAATAATTATTAATATGTCAGCACAAAATTTAAAATCAAAGCCATCAGACAAGTACAATCGGAAATGTATCGCGGAAATGTATCGCGTGGCTCTAGTCACACTTCAGTTGAAAGAAATTGGGTAAAAATTGGGAAAGCAATTGGGTAAAAATCGGGAAAGCAATTGGGTAAAAATGCTGCTAGTTAGACAGATGTTTGCAAACCTCATAAAACTTTCCGGCTTCCAGTATGACCTCAGTGGGATCACCATCACTCTTGTCAACAATTTCTTCGGAATTTGATGTGCCTTTGGAAATTTTTGATTTGATTTGTTGAAAATGATCCTTGACGTATTCGTGTAGAACAGCAATGCTATAAATAAAAATTTAAATGTATAACCTAAAAGACGAAAATGGCTTCAAGCAAGATTCACATTCACACATTAACTCAAAAAGGCCGTAAAAGTTATGATCACGCGGCGCTCTGAGGAATCGTTACAATTCCTCTAATAGTTCTGCATTTATGGTATGTGCAGGCGGAACACATATGAAAAATCATTGAGAATACCACTTAGATTCCGATTTTTCTTGACTACCTGAGATCCCGATTAAACTCCTGCACTGGATTGTAAAATACATCGTTCGAGTTGGGAAAGTGGACCTCTGCTTTTCCCTCCTTGATCACCGTGTAGGCGGTCTTGTCGACGGCAAACATGCCGTCCGATGACGCTGCTTTATTGGACATCGACTGCGCCGTTTCAAAAGCCTTCGCATCTTCTGGTGAACCGGTTTCCATTATTATTTTTATAAAATGGCTGAAACGATAGCAACTTTTTAATTGTTGGCAAAAAAGTTTGTTTCCGACAACCAGCTGCTGCATCTACTAAAAAACAAAAATGGCCGCCACTCCTAACCGGAAGCTGTTTCAACTAGGGGTGGGCGATACTATCGACTACTATTTTTCAAAACTGATAGTATCGTGATAGTTTGGAAAACTATCGATAGCCAAATTTTCGCTATCAATCATAAGTGCGCATGCGCAGATGACGTAATTTTATTTCGAGAATCAAACTACGTCATCTGCGCATGCGCACAATCCCCAATTTCACTTATTTTGTTTTGTGCGCATGCGCAGAATGCGCGAAATGAGTACTTTTGAAAACTATCGATAGAGCTATCGATAGTAAAATTTGGAATATCGCCCACCCCTAGTTTCAACATCGATTTTCTGTTCACACACTATATCCTGATCTGAATAGGAATTGGGAGCATTTAATTGAGCAAACCTGCTGTGGCACAGCGCCAACTCATACACAAGATATCGTTAACGCGTCTGAAGGATACGTATCAGAACATCCTGTGTAAACAATCCTTACTTCAAATTTTCTAGGCCATTTCCTGCTGTTGGCATCAAAATATTTGCTAGGCATCCCTTTGGCTTAGAAGATGTCTTTCAAATTGAAAGATGGGTCAGACGAATCTGCCTATTCACAGAATTGGGAGAGATTCATGCTCCTGTGGAGCCTGACTCCCGAAATATTTGTTGGATCATGCATCATATCGATAGTCGCCGTGATAGTGGTATACTTTATCACGCGAGCTGACGGCAACGTTTCCGTGGACGGGCGTCCAGGGTTCAATGACGCCATATCGCACAGTGACGAATCGCGTGATTCCTCCAAGATCAACAAGAGTCGACAATTCTTAAATCAGCGAACAGCAACCGCGAGACATTCCCGCTCATTGAAGGTGACTTGAGCTGGCCAATTTTGAAAACTACATTCCAATGTGTTTCTGAAATGCCAATGTTAACCCCCCTCCTCTCTCGAAAAGCATGTTTTCAGATGTGACAATCGTAGCAACTAGTAATTTTGTTATATGAGCTACTCGGAATTGTAAAATTTCGATGTTTTCTAAAGAGCTTAATTAAATTTTCGTTGATTTGATAAGAGCACAAATAGCTAGGGTCGCCTATGAAATCGACAAGAAAAGTTAACATGTAAGTAAGCTTGTTAAGAAATTTATTAATTATTATTATTAATATCCACGTATTAACTTTTATAATAAATAGGATTCTGATGAATTTGAAGACGATGAATGTGATGAAGTTGAATTTCCCTTCAATGAATTGTCAGATTCATATAAGAAATCGCTATACAGAGTTGCTGCTGAAAAATTGGAGAAGAGCTTAACTGAAGAGCAGCTATCTGAGGAGAGAGAGTAAGTAAGATCAAGCAAGTTAAGAAAATATCTATTTTATTATGGCTCTGATTAATTAATTTGCTAATGCTGCAATTTGCAATATAATATTTATTCAATCTTCTTATTTTTAGGGTGCAACGGCAGCAGTTGAAAGAAATGTTCAATTTAATGAAAAGCAATGCAAAGGTTTTTGGTGTAACCAGCCTAAACCAAATGGAAGAGCAAATGAAATTGTATGGCTAGAGTGTTTTTTTAATAATATTAAATGGATATATTGGTTTTGTACTTTTGTAGGTTTAATATATGTTTATTATTACGTCAATCTATCTGTCTTTGACTACATTTTATTTATTGAAAAATAACTGTTTACAATTACAATATGTACCCACTAGCAGCCCCTAATCTTCAAACTTCTCTATGTGAACTTCTCTATGTGAAAGCTAAATTTCCCAAAATCCATGATCCACTTAATAATTTTATCATTCCACAACTTACGGGAAGGAAATGATGCACAAGAAAATATTTATACGAGATATAACAGTGATTTATTATTCTGTAACAACAATCGGCAGTGTTCAGTAGCATAGCAGGCATTAGCCGCATGAGCTTCTTAAAAAATAGACACCTTCTCGAATCCAATTTTGAGTGAACAGCGCATGATTCAGCATTGTTGTTTTCTATTGCGCGTCAGCAATTCAATAATACAGCAATACACATGACTATTACAGATTTCAGGCCACTGCCTCTGATTACCTTTGGTTCAATATTGGTCATTATTTGGGCACTTGAGGAAAGAAAACCATGATAATCAAGTTCTCATTCTTCTCGGTCATGGTTCTCATGTCTGACGAGCTCCAGTGTCCACATATATCAAATGAGAAAAGTACATTAAGAAATGCAACGGAACGGTGGTGAGCCGTTCACAACACTGCGAATTGATAATCCGAATAAAGATCTATTTGCCGTACAGAAACAGAAACAAAGTCAGTTCAATACTCTACATTTGAGTCATAAAAAAGTAGACCCCTATAAAAAATATCACAACTTCGTGAAAAATGCTTCGATTTAATGAAATTTTGCAGTTTTACACTTTAATGGGGGGGGGGCGAAACTCCGGGCTTGTGTCAAGGCCGCCGGAGAACATTTTTTAGCACATTTTCTAATTCATTTTTGTTCCTACACTATTGGTTATGTTTTCAAAATTTCACTTAAATCGAAGCATTTTTCATGAACTTGTGAATATTTTTATTGGTTTCTTATGACTTAAAGTCGGTCTCAAATAGCACAGTTTCGAAACAAACGAAAACATTCTTAAGATTTTTGCAGCTAGGGGCATATAAAAAAAGAAATGATAAATTATCGTGGGTGTGTATATATAGCTTTAAAAATCTTAGAAATATCAACACTTTTTATATTTTATAGGCTTTCGACAACCCTTTCCAAACCAACCCGGATTTTGGTTCGAAGATTTAACGGCACCAATGAGGTCGTCTTCCTCACGACCAGTTACATTTTTTTTTGGCCGACCGCGCTTCCTGTTTGGCACTTCCGGTAACCCATTGTCAACACTAGTATTAGCTTGTGATTCTGCGATCTTCACGGCCACTGTTTCGCCACCCGAACCATCGATGATACTGCGATCACACTCTCGAAATGATGAGTAGACGTTTGGTGAATCTGATTCGGTTTGACTAGAGGCGGCACCATAGGTGGGCCGAGCCGATTCGTGTTTCGATACGTCAATCGCGTTATCATCGGTACCGCAACTAGCGATTTCGCTTAACAGTTTGACTTCAGACTTGGTCGTCGAATGCATTTCCGATGCGTTCAGTCGCGTGGCCAATCTGAATAACGGATCCTGCTCTCGATTGTAGAGCGGCACACTTAACTGCAAGCTGTTGACAATTAGTTTTATCACTGAATCACATTGGCCTGAAAATGGATATTAACAATAAAATAAAGCACGCCTCAAAATACTGATCACATAATTTAAGAAACGTTTACATTTCTTTGCATAGATATTAATGGCAGTATTGACAAACAACTGGCCTGTCTTATCAAATTATAGAAACAACGAAATGTTTTGGCGCTTGATTTTATCAAGCACATGTTTGAATACTGAACACACATTTTTCTGTCTTATGAACTATTTTGTGTCACTGAAATCACGAGATTTTTTTAATATATAACGCTGCTGTTATACCATTTATTTTGAGCGTGGCATGGTGGTCTTTCGGTGTCCACTGCAAATTGACAATACACAATTTCGGTCGATCTTGAGCTGGCCTGTCCAAACCCCACAGACAAGCATACTTGCGCAAAACCTTGTAAATAAAATATC
The DNA here is from genome assembly GCA_034698785.1 of Mycogona germanica. Classification (NCBI taxonomy): domain Eukaryota; kingdom Metazoa; phylum Arthropoda; class Diplopoda; order Chordeumatida; family Chordeumatidae; genus Mycogona; species Mycogona germanica. The sequence continues at coordinate 29,555 of JAQGBY010001070.1, forward strand.
TTATATTAGTATGTTGCCACGTTTAGCGGAGCGCCAGTTAGCTTGACAAGACTGTTACATGAATAAAAATTAGTGTATATGAGTTGTTACATGGTCAGGGGTGCGCTTGATTGAATTAAAAAGGACGGCGATCTCCAAAAAATAATAATTTGAACCCAATTATGCTCGTATTTTGTAGTTGCGAGAATCACACATTACAATATCAACAATTCTATTAAAAAATTAAAACAATTTATTAAGAGTTTTGCCAATTTTGTTAAGAACGCTTAAAATGCCTAAGGTCATGGAAACTTACGTTTTAAGAGAATTTGATTTTAGACAAAAATATTATTTAAGATAATTTAACAACTTATTTGTCCATCAACACCTTTTCAGATAAAATCTATACCATTGGAAGTGACTTCATTAGTACAATCGTTGGCAAATGTCAAGAAAACAGAATACAGTTATAGGCTTACTTTTAGACTAGATCCAAGGCACACTATTAAATCACACTTTTTCGCCACCGCGATGGCTTTGGTCCAGTTCAGCGGACTTTTCAGCGTTCCTCGCTCTCCGAAATGAACGATCGTGTCCGTCAGCTCGTGTCCACACTTGTGGCATTTGCGCCCAGTCTTGTGCTTTCGAAACGATGTTCGCTCGGTGACGTCGAACAGGCGAATGTACTCACGCGCAGGTGTACAACCCTTACAAACCTATTGAAATAGGAAATTCATAATGTGATTTACTTTCATATTGATTTTCGAAACTGAGCGTTGTCTTACATGATGCCCGACATGATGAACGTGAACTGGCGTACCTCTATAAACATATTTCCGTGCACTTCGGACAAGGCAGTCCGGGACAAACCACTGCGCAAGTGTAGCCCATCGCAATTCTGGGAAACCACGTGTGATATTATCTTCTTGCGATGCATTTGGGCCAACGCCATGTGTGTGAACGTAGGCTCGGCTTCGCTGAGATTGCAAGATCTAAAAAAGAACAACGCAGATCACACATTTGTTTTTCGTTGTAAATCTTTAAAAACGTAAATTGCTTTTGAATATGCGCAGTTCTATTAGAATTGGACTTGTATTTCAAGTTCCAATATACATTTCAAGGGTGATTTAACTTAAATAAATTGAATTCGTCGTGCCATTCGTTCAATATTTGGAAAACGTTTATTAGACTCACTCCCAACGACATAAAATGGATCGAGGCAACCAGACAGAGAAACTAGAAAATCAGAAGTAGAAATCTGTGCTGTGTATTCGTAAAACACTTACTCGATGGCTTTCCCTTGCTGGAGTAGCGTCCACACTCCATTGGGTCCACGGTAATCCGGAATCGATGCCGCCTATATCAACAGGTTATCATCTCGTAAGCCAAGAATTTGCAACTGGAAAAATTCCTCAATTTGTTCCACTCTTAATGTATGATTTTAAAATCGATTAGTGATAATAAAAAGCGCTACTTACTGTACTTATTCCGGCTCCAGTGTATACAACAACGTTCTTTGAACTCTTTATTAGATCTACAAGCTGGACACACTTTTCCTCAAGCGCAGACAGAGGATCTTCGACCTTTTAATGGCAATTACAAGGGGACAATATTAAATGATTGATTCTTCGAACGTCAGGAACTTATGTAGATCTTGTCGTGATCTAAATATATATCTCGAACCAGTTTGACGTCAATAAACTTAGGTTATTCCGTGATCCGCAAATATTGGGGAACTATTGTCTGTTCATTTATGTGTAACGAATGCCTTAACTATAAAAATTTGCTCGGGTCAGCTTTCGTCATGCAGAGTTACGAGAGGCACTACTACACAAAATTACTGTATGACTTGCAGGAACCATGTATACGCGTAGTGAATGTATCATTGTATACGTACTTCTTTTATTCGTTCTTTCAAGGCAGTCTTTTTTTGATTTCGCTTGACCACTTCCTGCACTGCGTCAGGGGATTGAACTAGAATGGTGTTCTCTTCGGTGGACCTTGTTTCTTCGTCTTTTCGCAGGATATCTGCAACCTAGTGTGGACATCAAGATGAGCAATTGTAAATAGATCTGAGACTTGTATGACAGCGGAACCAAGGACAAACATTTAGACTGATTTTTCAAGACTAGGCTGGACAATTGTACGTACCGTAATTTAAATATATGTCAAATCAATGCTCACCAGTTTTATTCTCGCTTTTACTTCCTCTTTCACTAAAATACGGCCCAACTCTGACCTTTTTCTGCTTTCCCTAGACGTGCAATCATTTTCGACCGCCATGTTCACTGCCCTACGGCTCCGGGCCTACACACAAGTTTGGGCGAGGGGGGGGGGGGTTCCTTGTTTGCACACCGATTCGCGACGAATCGCGCTTAATAAAATATCAACGCCGTCTATCGACAAGAGGGGAAACTAAGAAGCGCAGATCCGCAAGTATTGCCGTCTAGCGACAATTGGGAAATAAGTAACCAAAAATGCTGAGAGCACGCACGCCAAGACAAATGTGATTATTATATCTATTAATCTAAGTAGTTTCCACTTCAAATCGATAGACGGCGGTTTTGCGCTTCGTAGTTTCCCCTCTTGTCGATAGACGGCGTTGATTGTCGTATCGCTTATCGACGTACAGTGTCGTGCAAATTAGGATTCCCGGGCGGGCATCAAGCCGAACAAATTTCTAAAGGTGACCGGGTTGTCTAATCACTGTAGACATGGCCATTACTCTTACTTTACTACGGTCAAATGGAATGGGCGCTTCCCGATCAGTAGCCGGGAATGGTATCAGATACCCGCGCGATGACCCGATTCAATTCTTCATCACGTTGCTACGCGCTGTGTTGCGCATGCGCATAACCTATTTCTTGGTAATTTAGAAATGTGAAAGAAACGTTCGTCTGCTACTGCTCAATGAATGTTTCCCCTAGCCCTAGTTAGAACGCATGTTCAACTTAATGCTGGTTTTGCGTGAAATGCGTTGGAATCATCACAATAATTTGTAATTAACATTTCAGGAATGGGTGAAATAGGATCTGGATCTACTTCTGATTTCAAAGTCAAGTAAGTATTTTCTGTGAGAATACTAAAAACCAGTTTGGACCCAAGTTTGCCTAGGCCTAATTTGGCGTGCTAACTTGGTTTAGCTGTGTGTCGGCGCCTAGTCATGGAAATAGTTCGGAAGTACTTCGAATTTACGTTTTTCAGAATTTAGTTGGGGTAACATACAAAATGTCATTAGTCAAATATAATATATGTAAGATCGTCTTCAAAGTGTATGGGACTGACTACAGAATACCACTTTTATCACGATTTATTTTGAATGTACCTATAATTAAATCAATTGTCTATTTCAGTTATGAAGTTGAACACAAATTGGAGGCATTTTACACTGTTGGTGAAGTCCAGGTTTGTACTAATAGTCTTATGTCGAATTCTTGGTGCAATTTAGCATTAGCATGTCAATCACCCGTAAACACCTTCTGTTACAAGGCCGATGGCCAACCATTGGCCAAAGTCTCAACGCTTAAATCACTCGGTGTCCTGCTTGACTCACGTTGGACATGGGCACCACACATAGCAGACCTTATCAAACGAGCTGGTAAAAC